>JAHPZR010003022.1:5000-30000 GCA_019787425.1 Platygyra sinensis | reverse complement strand
AGTCTTGGAGTTCTCAGCCACCAGATTACAACAGAGTTTTGTATCCTACTGCTATGCATGGAACTCATGCATATACCATGGGGCATGATTTTGTAAGAAGTCCTCCCAACTTCCCAGGCGAAGCTGGTCATTTTCAAAGTTCATCACCAAGGTCATACACTCCCAGCCCCACTCCATCTGACCAGGTCTCTGTACACAGCGATGGTAGTAGTACTGCTGGATATGCTTCCTACAATAGTTATTGACAAGGAAAGCTAAAACTGACACACAGCATACCTGTTGTAGAATGTCAATTTGTGTTTATTAAAATGTTGAAAAGTGTTAATATTGAACTAATGCTGGGATCATCCTAGCAGGAGGATCAAAATGTTGTTTGGCAGGGACAATGACAGAAACAGATTATCACACACAGCAAGGTCATACCAGCATGAAGGTCATTGTATCAAACACCCAGTACCATACATGTACTATATACTAACAATGATTTGCGGTTAAACAGGAAATGCATGTCCCACTTGGACAATCCACCTGCTAGGTTGACCGTACTCCTTTGAACATGGATAACTGGAAAGCCAGGTTCCAAAATCTTGCGTTACTTGTTGGTGTTAATGTTTTCCTTATAAAGTGATGGAAAATGACATTTTAAAACTGTATAGCCTTAAGTTCATACATACAAGGTTCAGCTGTGTAAATATGATGCTTGTTTAATTTTGAGGCAGAAAAATTCTCACCTGTATAATCTTTCATGCTCCTAACCCAACATTTGAACTTTTTTTATCTGGGAGTACATACAGTAGGACAGTAACTATCAGACTGAGAACTACATGTATAAAGCTTGGTTCTAGTCATCCCATTTACACCTCATGCAAAATGGCTGCCATCATCTTTTGTTATCTGGTCAAGATTCTTAAAAAGCTGAGGGTAACACTTGAAAATTAATAGAAGAGTATACTACACTGTCCTTTAAATTACAGGCTGCAAAGTTGTGACTCGTTTATATTCAAGAGATTGGTATGGCCTGTTCAGACGATATCTTAACCTGAATTTTATTGCACTTGTTACATAAATCTATTTGAAGACCTCCAAGAACTAATGAGGCTGTAAACAAACGAAACTAAAAACGAACCAAAGCTATAATCCTAGTGAAAAAATCCCTTTATGTTCAACTCACATGAATGCGATCAAATAAGTATGAAAACTGAACTATTTATAGCGAACGATACTAACCACTTAATGGATTGCCTTTTGTTTGATTTTCCCAGGAGGGGCAACACCTATATGATACAATACAATAGCTTAGAGCTTTACTTATTTGTTTCTCATAAACATGGCCTGTTTAGCCTTGTGTTCCTGTTTGGATAATATAAATGTCCCTGTAACTTCCCATTACATAGGAATATGGCATTAAAACTCTGAACACTGATGCACTGACTTGATTTTTATAAGGTAGACCACAAATGTTTCTTCTGGGGCCAAACAGTTAATGTTCACCATATTTGCATTGGATTTAGACTGCACTGAAGTGAATAATGTTTCATACAGAGCATGGAAGGTAAGAAATAAAATCTATGGCCTTGAATTAAATACAACTGCTCTACATTCTCACATCCTTGTTAGTAATATTCTTGATTCAGAGATTCTTGACAGACTATCATGCATTGGGAAGATATTCTTTGAATACCCAAGTAATGATGTTTCTCACATGAACACCTTCAGCAGAATTGAAGTTGTACAGCCTGTCAGGTAGTGTGAGAGGTTGCGCTTCCCTGTCTCTGGCAATTTGGCGTTGAACATCCTCTTCATCAACAGTCATTCCATTAATTTCACAAATGTTATGTAACACAAAACATGCATACACCATGTTTGGCACATCTTTCAGTCCAATGTCCAGCCTTTTGTTTAAAACCTGCCATCTTGTCTTTAGCCTACCATATGCACATTCAATTGTATTCCTAGCAGAGCGAAGCATATTGTTAAATATCACTTCTTCATTATTTCTGGGGCTGGAGTACTCTTTCATACAGTATGGTAATAAAGGATATGCAGGATCGGCAAGTAGAATCACTGGGACTTTATCATCACCTGGTAAAAGTCTCTTGTACATCATGGGGAGTTCTTCTTCACGTAACATTCTGTTGATACGGGACTGAGAAAAGACTCTAGCATCATGGAGACTGCCTGGCCACCTGGCATCAACATCAATGAACTTCCCACTGCTGTCACAAACCCCTTGCACATTAATAGTATATTTCATTTTGTAGGAGAAAAAGTCATGTGCATTGTCACTGGGTTGTTTTATGGGAATATGTGTTCCATCGATGCAGGCAAAGGCTTGCGGAAACCCAAACTTCTCTTCCATTTTCTTAAGAAGTTGGCCCATTTCTTCTTCAGTGCTTGGTAATGCAATATACCTTGGCCCCAGTTCCCTTGTAATCAAGGCACATACCTAAATATTAAACATAGGCACGCAAAGCGTGCAAGAGTTATTTTTGTGAAGTAAAAGCCTCTGGAGACAGAAGCATTTAAGGGACTGATTGCAGTAATAATTTAGTTAATTTGACAAGTTTTCTGGCTACATTGTACAGGAAGAAAGAAACAGAAATTTTGATGTACATACGATCTTATAGAACTGCTTCAAATGTAAATAGTTTCGTCTCCTCTAAAACATGTCCTAAGAACTACAAGGGATGATTTGTGACTTCTAATATTGATTTTACTCCTTGTGAAAAACAAAAGTATCAAGTTACCTTTATAACTAAAAATAAAAATCTTCTCATATACCATTTACCTTTACAGCAAGAAATTTGATTGGCTGTTTAAAGTACATCCAATGTGATTGGTGTGACATACTTACATCTCTCACTCACTCACCCAATGACCCGTCCATAACATACCCGACGCGCCGACCAAGAGGTATTAAAAAAAAACTCAAAAATCAAAAAATCAAATAAAAATAACTTTGTATAAACCTTGCCACCAGTTCCATGTACACACCTTTCGCAACACAACAGATAGGGTGCATATTGCCACGCCGCAACTATTAGCAGTCATTCGCAACGACCCCTGATCTTTCAAGTAATAAAGTGTCATTGCTAGCTGCTTCTCAACACTTAGCACATCACCACGTCTCGGACAGTCTTCACGGGGCTCCAAAAAGTAACGCAGTTCGTCAGCCACAGACATGAAGACGGCACGTGTCATTCGTAAGTTTGTTTTCCATTCGTGGTCTGGTAGCTTGCCTGTCCATAGATTTGTCCACCACTCCTCCGTTCGTCCTGGTGCTCGCCATAATCTGCGAACAGGTCCACGTCTGATCTTCCTCCTCGCTATTTGAAACCTTGAAATGGTGGCAGTGTGACTTAGATGGAGAATCATAGCTCGCTGTTGCTGTGTTTGAAATATCAAGTTGTATATAATGGCAAATTGATGCTGAAAGGCGGTTATCAAAGCGAGTAAATAAGGAAGAACTCCTAAAACTAACTTTTTGTCCTTTTCGCCCGCCATCTTGCTTTGCAACCGCGCTGAACACAGAATCTTGCATGTAAACTTCATGTAAACCAAATTAAGAGTTGATCCCAGGAGCCGCGTTTTTGCATGTAAACCAAATGAAGATTCTAGGATGATCCTGGCACTAGGATCATCCTCTTTCCATGTAAATGGGCCCTAAGACGCATGCGCTCTAGCATTGTCAGCATGATACAATCCGTTCTCGAGTTCAGATTCATCATTGTCATTTAGTCATTGTAATTTCAACACGAACATTATGAACAAAACATTTGAACATTTTGTAACAAATAGTACTAATTTTCTCTTAGAGAATGTAAAAATTGATCCCAAAGTGAATCTATGTTTCTTGTTAGCTTTCTCTGGTGATCACCCAATTCAGACAGTGATTGTCTTTTTATTGGTAAATAACTGAAGTCTCAATTTCAGGAACGGCAGTTAAAAGCAACTTTAAATTTGATATCTGCTTCTTTGCCTTTCTTAATTTCCCGCTCCTTTTCTAACAATAATTCTGGAGAAAGGTTACTATTCTTAAGTAATTGATTTGCAATGTAACCTTTGAGTGCTGTTTGAGATAGGTCACATAAACCAGGGTCACTTTCAAGTTTTGCTACTCCATGGCAGTGAATAGAGCCTCTTCAGCATATTCATATCTAAACCAATGCCAAGTTGCACCAGGTGTGTTTTTCAGCCAATGTTTGACAAACTGTTCTGTTCTTTCAGTAAAAAACCAATCAAGCAAATGAGGATTATTGATGACATTTTCACGGTGTTGAGAATCTGACAGTTCACTGGTATTATAACACCTCTGGACCTGACAATGTAGAATTCAAAATCTCGTGGCGGAGACTTCGCTTTCGTGACACGCTGCACAAAACAGGACTTCTCTAAGCGACCTCTGAACCTCTAGAACTCTGAAAATACACCAGTAGCACAGCCTCTGAGTCACTAAATCAAAAATTGACTTAAATTGATCGAGAAAGCTCTACGCACTTACCTCTGGAATTGGCAATGTAGATTTCAGAACCTGGTGCTAACACTCTGCTTTCGTGACATGTTTCACAAAGCAGGACTTTTCGAAGAGAACTCTGGACTTCTAGAACTCTGAAAATATGCCAATATCAAGGCCCATGAGTCAATAAAGCAGTTCTTTGTCCTTTTTTCAATTACTAAATATACTTTTGGATTGTGGTGCGAGTCTTTCGCGCTCAGTTAGGTTTGATTTGTGTCTGACAAATCCATGTGTGACCGGTCTTTCGGTCAAAGACATCGATGAAATAAATAAATTAATGCAAGTTTCATCTAAAACCTCGATGAGCAATGCTATTTTCCACAATTTAGAATCTGGATCGAATGAACTTCAAAGCGGTTTTTCAGATAGTCAACTTAAATTGATCAAGAAAGCTGACACACAACCTTACCTTGCCAAATGTAGAATTCAGAACCTCGTGGTGTAGAACACGCTCCCAGAATCCTTCGCTTGTTTATTTGACCCCCAGCGAACTTTCGGCAATCCTTTGCGAGCCGTGTTCTCAAAAATCGAGATTTTTTTCTGGTACAGCAAAATTTTCCTCTCTATACGCGGGGGCTCTTAGTGTGCCTCCTCAGGTTTTGGCCGTCTGGGCCAAAACCCTGCGGGGGCAAAAAGGAATTATTCAAGGCAGCTTTTAAGTCCAACGAAGACAAAAGAGCACTTACTGCGCTTTGATGGAGGCTTTACACAACTTTTTCTTTTTTGACAGATTTTGATCACTTTTTTAACTCAAAACTAGGTTTAATTGTTACAAAGATGTTATATGCACTTACTGTTGGACTTTGACACGTTTGATAGGGAATAAGGTGGCAAAAACAGACGCTTTTCAGGGACGCTTGAACTTGAGATCTGAACCAAGGACAAAGCTTGTGGCAAAGATGCTGATCCCACAAGGCTTGTGTGGGTGTCTCTCTGCTGGCTGCCCATGACAATTTGCAGGCATAATGTTGATACCTTGCGGATGTGCAAGCGATCAAATTGAGATTTTTTCCAGCTGCAATCTACCGGAAATAGCGACCATTCTCTCTTCTCCAGTCTTCCTCTATATTAGGTGGGAGTTCTAAGGTGCCTCCTCGGTTTTTTTTTTGCCCTCTGGGCCAAAAACCCTGCAGGGGCAATAATAGCAACAGCATCCAATCATTATCTTGTTGACAAAATGAATTAAACTGAATTTACTTTCTAAGCTTTCTTATCTGAATTCAAATCTCGTACTGTCCCTGGGCTATCCCAAGACAGCTTTGAAAACCTGGTCCAAGTATTGTTAAAAATCAAACAGTTGACAACTTGTTAGATGTAATCATTAACTATCGGTTTGGAATTCCACAAGTAAACAATAACTGAAAACTACTATAAAATGGAACTTACTTTCAAGTCTTTCTACTTGTGGTATTAAAGACCCAAGACACTTTTTTGTGCTGAACACTGGTACACAGTGAATTGTGTTTGAATAGGAACATGTATATTCTAGTGAGAAATGGTGCACAATAAAGTTTTTTTGAATTAACAGGAAATTACGTGTAACATTCTATACAATATGGTGACCATTTTGGCACTAAACTGAAGTGAACATGAATATTCTGAATTAGAAAAAAAGGATTTTTGTACTTTGGTTGATAGCAACAACTTTTGGTGGAGCTTCAAATAGCCTCAAATGAAACTTTCATAGAGCCTTTAGAATAACTCAAAATACAGAATATGATATCTAACTTTTAATACTTAGTAAATAAACCCCTTCAGGAAGCTGGTATGTCGGCTGATAATGTCTGCGGCTGAGAGATTGTCCGAAAAATGAACATTTGGCCGAGAAGCGAAGCTTCGAGGGCAAATGTGAAATTTTGAGGACAATCTCTCAGCCAAGGACATTATCAGCCGACATACCAGCAAGCCAGAAAGGGGTTTATTTATTTTATAACCCTCCCATTAATTTTCATTTCGCAATAAACCGCTCGTAAACATGTTAAAAAAAGCCATTGGTGATCTGATGGCGAATACGCATGATTGACGTGAGGAAGCAAAGTAAATTTGACTGGTTTGACTAACTTTATTTCCACTGTGATTGGACCAAATTTGACAAGCTGTCGTCAAATTAATTCTCGTAATGCCTCTTGGATCAAAAACTCGAAAACTTGGCGCTTTTGGTGTACTGTTCAGAAACTTGACTAGAAAGAAATGTGTTTCAGTCTCAGAATTTACATCTGTGAAACACAGAATGTGTAAAATCTGTAGCACTTGAAGGTGGACTGATTTTCCGTCACTCTCGGCTCACTTGAGATGAAGTACTTCAGCCGGTTGTTGTTGCTTTGAGCTAAAGGTGACCGGGTTTCATCTCATGTTGGTTTTCACAGCCTCTCTTTCCAAAGTAGAGAATGGTGTTAAGCCATGCCGAATTTGCAAAATTTCTGGAGCATTCAGACCAAGCTGATTTGCTGCAGAGAGGACTCCATGGTCTTCGCTGGAAATTGGATGCTTGTGGTTTGTGAAAGAAATCAATCCCTGTCGCGCAAGATCTTTCAGTGATGGATCTAGAGCTTCGTTTGCCGGCTTGAATACTTATCCTGAATAATGGAAAACGGCTTTCTGTTTGAAAGAAACCAGAAAAAAAATCTGTCCAGCCCGGAACGAATTGGCTTTCACAGCGTTACGACTGTATGGTTTTCTATCCACTGACTTTTCTGGCTTCTGCGTAAAAAAGGTTTCAACATGGTTGACAATTCTGCCGGCTCCATGATTTCAAGTGCGACTGGAGTTTTTCTGTCCTTCCTCCATGCTAAAGTCGGACGTGAACGATTGGTTTATTTTGTAGTTAGTTATCACACTGTATTAAATCTTTATTTTGTAAAATGAATCGTTTTAAATTTACGTAGGACTAAATATTAAAAGTCTACTCATGACTTATCCACCTTCAAAGACTTTGACAGCGTATTGTGGTGACTTTTTGTACTTTCCGGAACAGCACTTGCCATCAGCTTTTTAATGTCACCATCGCTAGACTCAATAACACTAGTTTGGTTTTCTTCAATATTTTAAAATAAGAGAAAAGAAAAGTTGAAATTCTTGTGCTGACTATGTTTCTCCTTGACGGAAACAATCGGAGGACAAATATCGACTCGGACGGGGGTTATTGTGTGATAACTGTCTGGAAATTTATACCACGTGATGTAAAGTAGCCAATAAATCACTCAAAAATTAATGGGTGGGTTATAAAATCAAGTAGCCCCAAGAGAAACTTCCATGAGCTTATTAGAGGCTGTGTTATAAGTTATGCAGAAGGTAGATTCTATGTTCAGCAGATCCAAATTCTTCCTCTGATGTTATGTTGAGGTTAGTGCTGGTTACAAGTGGAGCCAGTTCATGCACCTCAGGATGAAAGATGCACAGGAAGATGTTTTCATCATCATCTTGCAGGATGCAAATTTTTCGTTACATTGGACTGATACCTTTTTGCATGATGCACATGAAAGATTTTTCAACGGGTTTTGTACACCAATCAATTTGGCTGATATTTTGTTTTGTGTTAGTGACTCCATCTCTGGAGGAGGAATCTCTTTGTCAAGAAACTGCTCTGACTTCGGAGTATTCAGATAGTGGATTCCATTGGTCTCCTTGAGTGTTCTGATCTTCAAGTTTGTCACAATGTTCTTGCCACGGAAGAAGTTTTATAGAAGTGGTGTGGCCAATGAGAACGACCTCTTGGTCTTCAAGAGGGTGGTCATATGAAGGACACATGTTTGAAATAGCAATGTTTTAGCAGTGTTATACCAAAGGATACAATTCTTGTAATTCTTACACAAATGGTTAACGAAAGAGGTGCTAGGAAGACTACTTAAAATGCAACATTTTAACCTGTGTCCTGTGGTTCTTTTTCAACTTTCTTAGGACTCTGCTAACAGGAATTTGGGAAGGTTCCCTATCCCTCATTGTTTTGTGCCTCCTTTGTTTAGTGATTTATATTTGTTGCAGCAGTTCACTTACATTACGCCTCTCAATTTCATACTTTTCAAGGGAATCATTCATCAAAGCCTTAAGTGGAATGTGTGTACGCTACCATGGGCTGGTTTATAAGTTTTTCCAAATGAACAACATAGAGCTAAACTGTTCGTTTGTCTGTTGCCGTAAATATCACAAGTCATGATGAAATGGCACTGCCGAGCTACAGAACTCGGTAGATTTACTTTGTGGCACAACAGCTGCTGAGCTAAAGAACTCGGTAGATTTGCTTTGTGGCACAACGGCGGCCGAACTCGGTAGATTTACTTTGTGGCACAATGGCTGCCAAGCTTAACAACCTGGTTTGATGCAGGGACCAGGAGTTTCACACATTTTCCAAGGGCAGTGACAAACCATGCTTAATCCAAAGTAAAATTTTACTGAGCATGTTTTACTTACCGACTTCAGTAGACCTTCAGCAATCTTTTGAAGGATGAACAATGGAAGACCAAAAGCAAACTCAAGTAGGCCTTATGAAGACTTGGCTAAAAGATGAAAACTTCATGAAGACAGCTACATGTAGATTATCAGACCTTGGCAAATGCTAGAATGATGAACGCCGATGCCACACAAATCACCACGTGAGTTAGTTTGTCAAAGTGAGGCAAGCGCTTGAAAGCGAGGCAAATTTGTGTTAATTATATCGAGCTGTGGAGAATCTTCTTAACTAATATTATGGGACACCTAACTAGAACTATCTAAAAATAATATACAGAAAGTCCTATACAAGAAATTAAAAGTATATGTTACAAAGATGGTAGCCACTTCATCCAAGAGATTGAAATTTAGTGCTGATTTTTCTTTATTTGTTAATTTGCTCCATAGTTTTGGACCGAGATATTGATTGAGTGTTTTCCATAACAGTGTTAAATCTAGGTAAATGAAAATCTCTCTGCTGTGAACTATAAGTGTGGTTATTAATATAAATTATTATATGGCTAGCTCCGTGAGTGGGCAAGATGAACCAAATCGCGCGCTGTGATTGGCTACCCGAGCGGGCAAGATGGAGCCATCTTGCCCGCTCGGGACTACCTGCTGCATCCCGAAAGCAAAATTTCACCAAAAGCCATGTAATAAATCCTTTATTGACCAAGTTTGTTCGGTCAAGATGGCTGGATATTGGCCTCATTCTTTTTTTGCGAGTTTATGGACCTCGACTTCGTCTCGGTCCATAAACACGCAAAAAAAGAACTTGGCCAATATCCAGCCATCTTGACCTCACACTTGGTCAATAACCCATACATATATTTCAAATCGTCCACAAGATATATTCAATTGAGCCAAGGTTAGCCATGGCAGCTAGATGGGGTGAATTTTCCTGTAGTTAAACACAGAGCGATCCTATATAAAGAGGCTGAGGTGTTCAGCCTGTCAATCACAAATCCCAACAGACAGCCAATGCTCCCATTTGATTGGCTTATTCACTCAAGTCTAATTTTAGTGAGTTGCCACAGGATTCTGTTTTTTCTGCTGGTTTTCTGCAGTTCAGAAATAAATTTGAAAACTAAAATTCGTAAAAAATACAAACTGGCTGCGAAGGTAATGTATGTTATTAATGATAATATGGTTATTCTTCAGCTAGTTATCTAATAGAGATTCCGTAACGTCAACATTAGCTGCTGTTGTACTCTTGCAGCTAAAATTCAATTGACCTTTTACGAATGTAATCAGTTGTTTTATGGCATTCAGCCTCAAGTCTTCCATTTCCTTTCTAACCTCAATATTCAGGTGAAATCTCACGTTGCAATTTTTCAAGTTATGTTGTTTCTTCGTAGTACTTGTTGTTTTCATTTTCTTTGCTCTGAATATGGAACAGTATGAGGAATAACTCAGTGTTGTTCAATTTGCATTTCGTTTGCACCATCATAACGTTCATAAACCTGAATAATTTTAAATATCCCACCAAAATTCGTCTGTATTTACAGGCTAACCAAAATCACCTCTTGCGTGATTTCGTTTCGTTCTCAGCATGCTGAGATAAATGGATACAGATAGCTCCCAGGCATCAGATTTGTTATTTTAGTTAGTGGCAAAATTGCAATTGAATGTTCCGCGTGCAGGGACAAAGATAATTCATCTTTTTTGGTCTTCCAAAGCCATCATCTATAGTGTTAATGTAAGTTTTATTTTCGCTGTATTTTTATTACTTACCTTATGTTATGCTACGTAAATGACTCTGTTGGTTTGACGAAAAAACGCTATTTCTCCATGACTTCTATGTTATGCGACCGTTATTCTGGCTTTCCACCATTGCACAGGAAAGCCAACAAAGTGCTTCAAGGGGCATGTCCTTGCCTTTTAATAGGCCAACAGGGTTTTTATAGCTATGCTAGCTCTATACTGTGAAAAAAGGTATTCTAAGAAAAAAATTGGATTCTGAGATTTTAATGCTCTAAGATCTATCCTTAAAGTTCCCGCTTCAGCCACGCCCAAAGAAGCTGACCGTGAGTCAGAGCAGAAAAAGGTCTGGGTTTCTGAATGGGTTGTGATGTCAAGTAAGGAATCACAAAATCCTTCTACATGTAGTTTAAGTAATTGATGTTTCAGTAGTGGTGAGGAGTTTTCCTAGATGAAAAACAAACAAATTGAGGTTGGTAAAGCAATGCGGTTGTGAAGCAAGCAAAGTAAAAGCATAAAGCTTTGAGATATTTGTGAAGTGATGTCATTCGTCACCAATCTATCATTACACGGTCAGCTTCATTGGGTGTGGCTAAGGTGGGAAATTTAAAGCTTGATTTTATGGCAAAAAGCATCAGAATTCACTTTTTTGGGTTTGAAGACATTTTTAGATGTTACAGAGATAATGAAAACCTAAACCGTATGGACACTTAAAGCTAAATTTTACGCTATAAAGGCCGCGATAAATTGTATTCACCAAGTTTGAAGTATGAAGCTTGGAAAATTTCTTTTGTCACACACTATGGTTGCCAAGCTAACTTGCTAAACAACTCCGTATAGTTATAATCAGCACAATGGCTGCTGAGCTAAAAAACTTGGTACATTTATTTTGTGACAAGAAGCCATGATCATAATGCTAAATGTATGCTGAGAACACTAATTGCTCAGTTTGTGTTTTCTTTTTTTGATTCACCAAAACAGTTCTGAAGGGGAGAAGACTATTGGCTTCCTCTTTGGATGTGGTTATTGCTTTTGTAATTGTTAAATATTGTCAGAAAAATTGTACCGTGTACATGGATAGAATGGGCATAACTCTCCTTGCTGCCCATTTGTAATCTGATCACCCAGGTGTAAGATTGGAATCTGTTATCTGTTAGTATATTGTAGACCTGGTTGGTGGCTTCTTCTGATTTGATGTGTTCCTCTTTCCATTGTATTGCTCAATAGGCAGATTTCATTAATGCGGTGATTGCTGCATTGTGGAAAGGTTGCTGCTTTACAAATTGAAAAGGCATTGATTGACTTGGCAAGTCCAGTATTGTGGTCTTTTTATTGAAGACATTTGGTCCCCTGTGGATTACAGGGACTTTTATTCATTGCTGCTTATTTTTTTGTATTGATCCATGTACTTTTTGTGCTTGACTATTATAGTCCTGCATTTTTCCTCGGAGACTTGAGCTTTACATTAAGGAATAGATGTACATGTGACCAGTTTTCCTGTACTGGGGATACATTTTGGCCAATGGAACCTAATAGCAAAAAAAGAAAGTGGTGTTGACAGTGCTCTTGCCAGAGCACGCTACTGCAGGAATTCTGCAATGGAATCAGAGATGGCCCCCAGCAAAATGAAAAAAGGGCCAATTTGGCCCCTTCCTTTTACAAGACTGCAGGCTTAACAGTGGCATAGTATTTAAAAGCCATCCCAGGGCTCAAAATTGCAACTGACATGATCAGAATTCTGACCGATATAGCTGCCAATGCAACAAACATTTCACATTTCTCTCTGTTGATGACTGGTAATGGTTACTTTGTTGCACATTACGTCCGAGAAAATCGTATTGAAAGATCTTTGCTTCTAAAACATTCAACATAAGGAAAAAAGTCAATCCATTTTTTTGCTGAGCAGAATTGATTCTCCTGCAAGATGACTGGCTTTGTTTGAAATTGTGCTACAATGCTTTCCAAACCTTGATTATTGACTATGTCATGTATGCCTAATGATTGCTCTCTTTTAATGCACGGAACCAATGCAAAAAACACTTGCTTTTAAATTTTATCATAGATCCTAATAAACTGCTTTATTTTCCTTGGTACCCTGTTCCTTTTTTCCATCTGTAGCATTTAATTTACTGGCCCCTGTCCTAAAACTTTGGCCCCTAAAAAAGATCTTCAAGGGCCACTTGAGTCCTCAAGTAAATTTTTTTGGCTGAAACATTGGTTAATTCTGAAATATTAGTCAACAAGAATATAATATTATTGATATTATTTTTTAGAAAATGTAGATAAAAATATTCTCTCTAAAGAGTAAATAAAACTATGTTTAAGTGAGCACTGGGTAGACTAGAAAATAGTTATTTAATGGTAACAAATACTACACATTAAGGTACTATTTTAAAGGCCGGGTGAGGTGTGGCAACAAGGTCTGTGCAATAATGTTATGTGTTGCATGTATTTGGCCAGGTCTTCTGTGTTCATGGCTGTGATGCCTCAAAATAAAAGTAAAATGGTTGTTAACAAATCTTAGCAATGCTGTAGAGTGTAGTGTTCTCTGTGTTAACTTCAAGAAGTGCATAGCTCTTATTTTTTGGTGGCAGTGGTGGTGGAGGTGTTAGTGACACTGAGTGATTCTTATTCTAGCTGTTCATGATGTAGTGGCAGTAATGATGAATCTTCTGGTACTGAGAAAAGTTATCTTACTGTGTGATCAGTAGAAGACTGGCAACAAAAAAAGCATTTCACAGCAACTCCAGACGTGAAAAAAAGGAGAGCCAACATATTGAAACAATAGACTGTAGCAGATGGTTTAGACTGAGGTGAAGAGGTGGATGAGGGCGAAGAGTAAACCAGAGGGGAAGATGATGGTGACAGGTTTGAAATATGATGTTGGTATTGGTGGAAACAGTGATACCTTTGGACATGCAGGCATTATTGTGCCCTTCAAAAAGGTGGGTCATTCTTGACAGTGCAGCAAGAAAATTAGGTTGCAGGCAGCGTAAACAGAATAACTGACATCATGGCAGGGCAGGAGAACTTGAAGTAGTGAACATAATAGAAACATTAAAAGAAGCAGTAAATGGTAAAAGAAACAAAAATCCTTGAAAGTGGTGAACAATAAGTCTTGAATAATGCTTCAAAGTGTGGTATCACTGCATCCTGGTCAGTTTCTGGCATACATCCCTTTACTGTGTTGTTGTGCAAGGGGTGTATATCTTAGACATCTCTTTGCAGCTTTACATGCACATAGAAAGACAAGCCAAAACACAAATTGGCAAAGACATCTTGCTAGTTTGGTTGCTAGCTCAGATTGAGCTCAATTCTACGAAATCACAAAAACGAAGAGAAATAAGCTGAAGAGAAATTTGCCAAGAATAACCCTAAACTGTTTATGTAGCTAATTGGTTATTTTCGTAATGGCTGATGGCAAAATGCTTTAAAAATATCAGTGAAACATGGAATTTTTTTCCAGTCAAAACTGGCCAAACCATTAAATTTCTTCAGAACACAAAACCAAATATTGTACTGTTGATGGATACCAAAAAGGGATCATCATCAAGATTTTTCATGTAAAATCAATGTGAAACTGTTCAAAAACACAGGCCTTTCTGCAGTCATCAGTTCTAAAATTGCTCTTCCTTTCGTTTCACTGAAAATGATATTTGGTGGCTCCCAAATGAGACGTTGTGAGAGATTTACGCTTCTTGGTATTTTGGCAAGCTATCGAGGAACAGGACCTTGTAGTGCATGAACGTCAGGGTTCTTGCTAAGTTTTTGTATAGGAGGTAAAAAACGAAAAACAGCAGGTAACTTTGTTACCTGCCTCTTTCACCAGGGGTGTGGGGGCCATGTGGGCCCTGGTAGGGGTCCAGGGGATGAAGCCCCTGAAGGGTTCTGTGCTCATGCACTGGTTCACAAGAGCCAGTACAAAAGACCAAACAAAACACAGCTAACCAATCAGTTTTAAACAAAGAAAGAACAATGGTTATTACCTTGTGAACCGGTACAACTGGACAGAACCCCCTAGAACTCCTGGGTTTTCAGTGATTCAAAGTGTCTAAATAGTTTGCTAATGCAATTGAATACAGACAATCCATGATCGTGTCACTGGTTTGCTGCTGTAGGTCTTGGACTTGTTACATAGATTCCGAGTTACATGTTTGTTAGAGAGTATCAAGAACATTCCGTGAAGATGGAACCCATATTCTACTTAATGAACAAGAAGAAATTTCTGTGCCAACTACAATACATTTTCAAGTTGCAAGTGCTACGGGAAGACTGGTATAAGACTGTAATCAATCAGTTATTTGTGACAGGCTGGATGAATGAATGCTTTACACCATGGTTTTGGAAATTAAAAAGAGCAGTCTCACTAGAGCAACTATAGTAATAAATCTTAGGCCGTCCACACACTATCTGCCTCGATTAGCCTTGCTATTTGCAGGTGGTGTGATATTTGTATATTTAATGTAAGAAATAAAGATGTTGTTGTAGCAATAGACACAATAGGTGGATGAAACCTGTTGTTTTTTTCGTTGAAGTAGTGCCTCTCCTTGTCTCGAGCACTTGATGTGCCGAGTGTGTGCAGCGAGATTTTTAGGAAACTCTCCTGTTCACTCTTGCCATTGCACCTGAATAAAAATTATTCCAACAGATCCTCGGCAAGCTTAACGGAAGACATGAGGATTTTTGCGAGCAAAGTTCTCTGTTAACTTGTGATTAACACAAACAGAAATTCAGTTAAAAATGCCCTATGCCATTTGAACATGTACTTAACCAAAACTTCTAAAAATGTGTAACTTTTAATGGGCTATCCCAACGTTTAACCAATCACAATAGTTCTGTAAAGTGTGATGTTTTAAGATGTGATCATCCCATGTGTTAACCAATCAGAGAGGGGTGAGTAATGGTCTATTTTTAGAATGCGGGATGATCACAAAGTCTGTCCAATCGCTGGTGCTAGTGGTTCATGAATATTTACTTTACCAAGTTTATTAATTCTTGATCTTATGATTGTGCCCCATTGGTTGTTTGACTAACTCCTTCAATGGAACTCAGTAGACAAATAGCACAAGATGTGCCGTGCAAAACAGTTTGATTATCCTTTCCGAGTTAAAGAGATTTATGCCCAGAAACACAGGCATGATTCCTTGCTTTCTTAATTCCATATTCGTTTTCTTTGTGTTTAAGATCTCGACTACATTGTTTGATAGGTGTTTTATTTACAATAGAGTTCAAGGTGGTCTAATTGTTCAATCATCTGTGACTGTTTTAACAAGCACAGACTATTCACAAATTAAAATGTGTGATCATCCCATTTGTTAACCAATCAGAGAGGGGTGAGTAATGATCTATTTTAAGAAAGCGGGATGATCACAAAGCTGTCCAATCATTGGTGCTAGAGGCTCATGGAAATAAACTTGCCGAGCTTATTCATTGTTGATCTTATGATTGTGTCCTCTTGGTTGTTTGACTTACTGCTTCAAGACGTTTTGGAATTCAGTAGAAAAATAGCACAAGATATCCCGGTGCAAAATAGTTCGATTATTTGTTCTAGGTTTGAGTGGTTTATGCCCAGCGACATGCGGAGAACTTGTTTCAGATAATAGAAGCAGACAGTACTTAAATCAAAAGCCAATTTGTTTTAGATTTGAGAAATTTGTGTGTTGCGACGCTAGCATGTTTGCTTGTTCGTTTCCTTTTGCAAACGTAATGTATGAAATAGTTTTAAACTAAGTGTGTATTGTTTTACTCTCTGATGATTCAATAAACGAGAGGCTGATGTGGGTTCAGTATCTCTGAGGAGCTGGAGCCGGCTTCGGGAAAGTAAAATTTTTAAAATAATGTTCAATGCATTACAAGACAAACAAACAATTATGCTTCAATTTACTATCCACGACATCTAAACTGAGGTGACCTTTAAGCTAAGTTCTTGCCTCGAACTTTTTGCGTTGTCCTTCTTCTAAACAACGGCACCGGAAGTCGATGTCTGTGTACATGGTTCTGCCATGAATTCTCTTTTCTTCGCGCCTTATTCTTTCCAAACACACTTAACTCTGGATTCCCTCTAGCCAGTTGAAGTGTGGTACTTCTCAGCTGAACGTTTTACAGTATACTTCAATGAAAGAAGCTATATCTTCTATCAATATTATTACTTTCCCCTGCACGTGTTGGTTGAGCCATCAATCTCGTGTTCGCCTCCGAATTTTGGCTAACATGTCTAGCAGCTGCACTCTGGCATTTAGCCTCAAATCAATGGTCTTCGCAAGTATAAACATATTGAGTGAGTCCCATAATTTAACACTACTTTAGACTCACACTGAAGCAAAACAGTGAATGCTTACTTCGTATATATAGCACACATACATTCGCGGTTGTTGGCGGGAATTATCCTTGACTAGTTGATGTATATTTGTGCGCACGTGTTAGACAGAACGACTAAAGAAGCCAAAATTCGTCAATCAATTTTACCATAGCAACTGTCAAATATCTCGGGGTGTTTACTTGACAGAATTAGTAATGCAACACAATACAATACAATACAATAAACTTTATTTAATCACGGTGAGGGTTAAAGGTGGCAGCTTGTTGGCCGTGTAGAAAATGCAATTTTAAAAGATAACCAAGAGTTAAAGTAAAGTCATTCCACAAAATTTTAATTCCTAATTATGAATTATATTTCAACGTCTAATTTAAAATTGAAAAAGACCTTTTTTTACAACCATCAAAAGAGCATTGATACAGCTTCTCCCAGGTTTTAGTGTTGCTTACTCGTTTGTCGCACCAAGGGCAAGATCTTGCTTCTGGAGAAGACTGTTCGTGATAAAGAATTGTTGGTCTAAACATGCACCCGGCATATTTCCGAAATTAGCTTTAACTTTGTGCTCAAACAAAATGTGCCCGGGATGACAATGGGATTAACATGAAGTTTGGTGGGGTGATAGAGGTCGGGGGGAAAGGCAAACAAGGTGAAATACGAGATCAACATTTTAACACTCTGGGCATTTAACCAAAAAAATAAGTGAAGTATTCTAGCTTGGATTTTGATTTTTTAAGAGTCATACATGAAGGCTTCAAGCATTAGGAAGATTTAGTTCGTATATAAGATAACTTTAGAATTTTTGTGCTTTTAGTTTCCTAAAATTAGGGTAATCAATACGCGTGGAACAAAATAGATTTGTTCTCTGCCCTCATCTCTCTTCCAAGGCTATTGAGTTCCCTTTTCAATTGTTCATTCATTCAGCCTACACTACTCACGAGCGACATAAAGAAAATAGCACAATAGAGCCAATAAAGAACAAAGAAAAACTTAACAGGTATAAAACCAATTGAAAGTAAACATTTTAAGAGATATCTATATAGTTTTGATGAACGTGTTTTGCAACGTTTTAACCAATTTGATGTGAAGATAACCATTGTGACAAACGAAACATAACTTTGTTTTCACTGTATCGCCTGCTTCTTACCCTAGAAACAAAGAAACTCATTGTCTTGCTCAGTGAATGTGTTTCCTCTTGCCCGCTGAGATCGTCACAATGATAACAAGTCAAAGAATATGAAAGCCAAATGTATTTACAACATTTAGGTCCACTCCTGCATATTTAAACATCTCTTGTCCTGGCTGCTTGTTGACGCGTACCTACGAAAGACATAGATGATGTTGTAAAATCTGATCAGCTCATTGTAATTTAAAAAGGATTTTTCAGAGAAAGAAACCTGATGTTAATCGGTGAAAAATTATATGATTTGAGAAATTTCATTGCTGTATAAATGTCTTATCTAAGTCTCAAACATGCTTTGAACCCTGTGCATTAACAGTAAGTCAGTCCTAATCACCTTGAGTTTCTACTTGGCTGCTTGGTTCGGGTTGTGGAATGTTGACCTCTACCCACTGTCTAAATTGGAACCGTTTTTTTGGAACCATATCTAAGCAAAAAAAATTAAAAGGAGCTTTAAAATTCTCTTGAAGCAGAGCATATAACCATTTAGACAGAGACATTTTAATCACTCTTTATGCATATCAGTGAATGGCTTGTAAGTGTTCAAGCTTGGATTCTGTTTTCTTGCAGGCTCTAACACACACGTAGAGCACGTTGTTCCTGGTGTTGTGGTGTGGGCTTGGAAATAAAATCCTATGAAATTTCTATGAAGTTTTAATTTCACAGCTGCTTAGGACTATGATCATGAGTATTTATGTCTTCAAACCTTCATAGCTTTCGCGTTAACGCCCAAGCGTTGCCCATATGCTTCTAGCATTTCTCTGCTTGGATACTGGTTTTTGGGAACTCGCCCTCGAGAAAGTCCAGTTCCTCCTCTGAATAAATCAGCCTCAAGCCTTTTTCTCTATTAACGTTTTTAAAAAAGATAATATACATTAATCTTAGTGTAAGTTGCTGCTATCTTCAGTTTACATCCTTTTTCCTATTACTGAAGTAGGAATGAGTACTTACACATGCTGCAGGAATGCCTCTTATGGGCATGGGCCATAATTGGTTAAAAGGTAAAAACGCTTCATAGTTTTTTCGAAGGCTGAATCTCAGAGTCTCAGACTTTTATACCTGCAGCACAACACATACAATAAAGGAATGTTGTGACTTGATGTTAACTGTCACTTAACTGTTGAGGTCTTTGTTTGGGATTGCTGAAATCATTGGAAAAATAGCTGAATGGACTTCCTGGTTAACTGATTTAATTGTCCGACGAAGTGTTGTGTTAAGCTTAAACAAAATAGCTTAGCGTGCTGATGTCAACCTCTTTAATAGTTATTGTTTTGCAGTGTTAATTTTGTTTGCAAAGCACTTGAGTGCACACTTTTAATTCAGGTGGTGGTAAATGGTCTCTGTTTAAGGCGTGCATAAGTCTGCCTTTCAAGTGCCATTGGTCCTGTTTCTGTTATTGTAAATTGTTCTTTGTCAGCTTGGGGTGTTCACCGAGTCTTCTCTCCCGACCAACTCCAAATAAATTAAAGAATATTAATGGGATGTTTATACAGCATGCAAAATACTGATATAAGCTTGCTTTCTCATGGTAAATTTGCAGATCCACCATCGGGGTATTTCAAAGGAAGTGATAAAGAAAAGAATCATTTTTTCTTTGTCCCACGCTCGTGACAGGTTGAATTAACATCTCTACATAGCTGCATAGGTAAAAATTTTATGTGACCTAGTCACAGCACAAATCCAAACTGAAATTACATCTCTTTACCACACATGTCCAATACTCTCAACCAGATTCCAGTTGACAAAACCTAGAGTCCGATGGAGTCTAGTCGAAAAATTAAATCGGAAGTACAGTCCAATCCATTTGAGTTAACGGAAGTGTATTTGAGTTAACGGAAGTCTAGTCATAAGATGAAACCGGAAGTGTTGATTCTCTGAGAGGAGAAGGGTTGGAAAGTATTCCGATGGAGTCCACTGGATCCACTGGAAACACAACGATTCCGATGGAATCTGCAGTAGTCTAGTCGAGCCATGAGTCAAAACAAACATACTGCACTTGTCACCACAGAAGAGAAAAATACTCCGTTCTAAAATCCATCAGCTGCAACAAATGCGCTACAAGTGAAAAGACTTGTTCTTAAATCCATTTCTTCCTTGTTCTTAAATCCATTTCTTCCTTTAAATGTAGAGACGAAATAAGCGTGATACATATGAATATACCTCGTTCTAAAATCCATCAGCCGAAACAAGCGCGCTACACATGAAAAGACCATACACGAAACAAACATGACGAAACAAGCGTGCTACATATGAATATACCTCGTTCTAAAATCCATCAGCCGAAACAAGCACGCTACAAGTGAAAAGACTTGTTCTTAAATCCATTTCTTTCTTTAAATGAAGAGATGAAATAAGCGTGATTCATATGAATATACCTGGTTCTAAAATCCATCAGCCGAAACAAGCGCGCTACACATGAAAGGTCATACACGAAACAAGCTTGCATGTATCAATATCATCGTTCTTGACATCCTATGTAGCAAATCAATGGTTATATAATAGAATAGGTCAAAACAAGCATACTGCACGTACAGTAAATTTATTCGTTCTTTAATATATTTGGGCTGGAAAGTAACTACTCAAAGCAAAAATCATGGGTTCAAACAAGCGCTTCATGTTATAAGTCAATTCTCGAACAGAACATTTATTTCCCTACATCGATATTACTGCAAATAGCGATTATCAAAATGTTCGCTGGCATTCCGTTCAGTTCAACTGACACCCTGATCTTGTAACTTAATTCGGTAACAATATTTTTTTTTATAAGTTTGCGTGTAGCGAAATGTTCCTAGCGGTCCGTTCAGTTGAGCTGTTCTTCCAGGCCTGGTATTGTTAGGATGAGTTCTATTTTTTCACTGGGCAGTTGTGGTGAAGTATTCAGGTACATGGTACTTGTACCTTAATTCGCCAGTAACATTAATTCTATCTAAGTGGTACGAGAAAACTGCCGGCAATACCGTTCAATTTGTTCCAGTTCTTGTCTTTTTACTTGGATCCTGATTTCTCTTTGGGCAGTCCGTTCAGGTGGAGCCATTTGTTGTGATCCAAATCAAAGTAAAACCAAATGTGGCGTTTTACATCAGCATTATTAAGAATAAAATCCAATTGTTGTGCCCGTTTTTCTGCCTTCGTTGGTAGCCAACTTTGGGAGAGAATTATCCATTGCGATATCAGGTGCGGTGCACAGCCATTCCCCAAACAAAACATCATAAGTTTGAACGTTTCCTTGTCTCCAATTGGTTTTGCCCAGAACATCCTCTGGTATTCTTCGGGCCACCACTTCAAAGGGAAAAATGCATCACCATTAATTATTTGGAACAGTTCCCTTTGCTCTGCAATTATTTCTTGTTTGGAAAGCAAACGAAACTTGCTGCGATGCGCTTCCAGAGTTGCCATGTTTAAGAAAGACCGGATAACGTGAATTTTTATCTTCTTTTGAACTTTACTGTAGTGTGTCACCTTTTAAGTAATCAAAGAATTATGTCACCTTCTTTGTTGTGTTAATATCCATGCGGCATAGTGTTAAGCTTCAAAGTTAAAAGGAATTAAAGGAAAATCGCATGACCGTTGGAGTTGTGATCAATTGTCTTCGATTGAGAAAATATTCTATTTTGTTAAGCAAATGAGAAAACGGCGAAACTCATACTTCAGGCAGCTATTTTGGAAAGCAAGGGGATACGACTGGAATCTGGTCGACAGTATTGGACAACCCTCGGTCTGCTTAGTTTAGTGCTTTGAGGCCTTCCACATAGGGTTCTGATGTTTTCAGCTCGGCCTTCTCAGCTGGTGTTAGGAGGGCGTTGCTCTCATCCATAAAACGCTGGTTTTGCTCAGCTTGAGTTTGACTATCTACAGTGGACCCCCATCCTTTGATTTTGGGAAGGACTTGTCTGAAGGTGTCAATATAATTTGGATGAAGTGGTGACCCAGAGCGGTTGTAACGTGGGTTGGTGACATAGGACAGAAACTTTTCAAACGTTTTCAGGTAGGAGATGACAGTTCTTGCCTTCTTGCTTCCACTGTTCAGAGTGGGTTTCACCTATCTCTTCCACACCCCATCCCCCTCATCCTGAGCCAAGCAGCTGATGTCATCGCTTTTGGGGTCAAGATAGAGAGATAGTCATAGAACCCAGTAAGCCACCTATGCCTTGGGTTTTCAGGCATGGTTGTTGTGAAGAACTGCTCGGCAGTGAGATTTGGGGCAACAGGCTCAAAGCTAGAATCAGACTGGTCATCGGACTCGTCCTCATGTTCAGATTGTCCTTTATCTTGGGCTGACTCTGACTCCACTTGCACTCCCTTTTGGCTCTCGTTGTCTGAATATACCTTAGGGTATATGTCATCTGCTTTGCCACAGCCCTCTGCAAGCTACCTAATGGCCATTTCATTTTCACTGTCATCGCCACTCGCTGCCATAACTTTTTCAGTGCTTTGTTCTGGTTTTTCAAGAAACATTGAGATTTCTTTCATGCCAGTATAGTGTTTGACATCTTTTACCAGGTTTTTGTACTGACTGGTGTTCTTGTTGATGCCATGACAGTTGACAAGATGTCTTCCGACATTCAAGACGATGCTGTTGCAGTTTTGGACTGGGCACCATTTTTTGAATCGTCCAGGTTTTCTTTTCCTACTCTTGTAAGCCTTCTCTGACTTGCCCCGTTGCTTTTTGCCAGTGGCCATGATGGTAGCCAACTGTGCAATGCTATCTTCGGCAATTTCCCCTCTTCTTTCATGTAGCTTGAGGTGGCGCTTGAGATCGCTTCCAAAAAACTTGCATCCACTTACACTGCAGGCTTTTTTCTTGAGGTGTGACCGCTTTCCTTTCAATGTTGAATCTTCTTCCTCACCTTGCAATTCTTCGTCATTTGATGTTGGTTTGCTGGCGTCGGGTGGAGACCTGTCGGAACCAAGTTGCCTCTTCTTCCCATCTTCTTTACTTGGGGTTTGTGTGGGCTTGCGCTTCCTTTGGTCATTCATTGTGTTTTCAGGGCCTCTCTGTACTTTTGATGGGGTATCTTTTCCCTCTGATTTGTTAACGGTGATTTCTTTGAGGTTGCACTTCAGCTCCTCCACTTGCTGTTTTTTTTTGTAGCCTCGATAGCATTCAGTTGTTTGTCTGCCTTCAGGTCCAGAGAGAATTCACTTTTTCCTACTTGCGTCATATATTTTATGGCGAGACTTGATGTTTGCTTGAGGGCTTTATTGCCTAGTTCCCTAGCACACAAATAGGACATGGCTGCAAATTTGTAATCACTCAGCAAGCCATCCTTCGTGATTGCAATGTTTTTTTCATATTTGACGTGTATCTTGCCAGGCTTCTTCTTTTCTTCAGCGACCTTCTCTGGCTTCTCACTTTCGTCCTTCTCTTCATCAGAATTGTCCTCACTGGACGAATGGGGTTCATAAGAGGGATCTCTTACTTCTTCTTCCACGTCTTTGGGGTCCTGGAATTGCTCTGCTTTCCTACTGTCTTTTAGGAAGTCTAGCCATTATTTAATCTCCTGAATCTCAGAGGCTACTGTCTGGCACATGTCCTGTCCATCAACTCTTGACGACAGAGCTTTTTCTTTTGGGTAGTACGTCTTGGCCATCAAGGTGGTTACTGCCATTGTTAGCTGGTTCACTATTTGCAGAATCCTGTTGCCCATGTAGGAAGTGGCTGTGGCAATTTCGTTTGCCCTATTATACTCCACCTGAAGGTCCATGTGGCTTGGTTTGCCCTCTATTGGTTTGATGTTGACAGAAGGCATCCAGGAGAATTCAAGCAGTCGCAGTGTTTCCTGGTCACCACGGCGTGCATTGGCCAACTTCTCAGTGTACCAGGTCAGTAATGTGACTGCCTCGCTCGATTTGTCTTCTCCAATTTTTAATAACCAGGGCACTGTGTCCTTACAGACAAAACTCATCTTTGTCAGGGTGTCCTTGTCTATGTCGGGTTTTTCTGTGGCATTGAACTCGTTCAACTGGATGAAATTACTGAATGCGATTAGATTTTTGGCAGACTGTTCCAGACAATTGAGGTCTAGCTTCATGCCTGTCACAAATGCCTCGGAAGCAATATTCAGACAGCATTTAAGTGTGCTGCTTTCCATTTCAATTATTTCTGGAAGCTGTGTCACTTCAAAGCAGTCCTCTCGCGAGACCAGAAAGTTTTGAATACATTTTTGTACGTTTTCAAATAGCTAAAACAGAAAAATAACCCCAAAGCAAACCTCAATATCTCATAGGGTTAACCCGAACCTAACCCTAAGCCCTAATGGTTTGATTCGGACAGAGAATGCATAGAGATATCTGCTTTTGCATTCTATAATGTCTGTAAATGTGGAAGCCTGGCTCACTATTGTCTTATAGTTCTTACCAGTTGAAGTTTTCCATATTTACAGAAATCATAGTGAGTAGTCTTATGCATTAGACCGCCACTCAACTCGCGCTCTGATTGGCTGTTGAGATTATTCAAGATGGCGGCCGGTGTAGTCATCCGCATCCAAGATGGTGGAGCCAAGGAACCCTAGCCCAAGATGATGGCCCCTAACCCTAATGACTGACGTCCTTTAGTTCCCAGTCCCCAATGATCTCATCCCTAATAAACATATCCATCATGGTGCCCTAAGAAGGTGGTAACCCTAGTTACTAATCTACTTAGTGACATGGCTCTTATATTTGGATCATGACATGTTTGCTTATCCATGTGGGACAACTTACTCTGTTACTTTAGTCACTGTGCATGCGCAATACCTCCTAAGCGGTCCATACGTGAAATAAGGGTCATGAAATGCCCTTAGAACCATGTGAGAGGTGTTACTCTGTCCCCTGGTAAGTGCGCATGCGCATTGATACAAACATCAATATGAGACAATAAACACGC
>JAHPZR010003021.1:0-12185 GCA_019787425.1 Platygyra sinensis | reverse complement strand
CCATTCTTAGTTGTAACATGTCTGTGCAGCAGGGGAGAATTCTCAAGTGGCACTACTACATGTACTCTTCAGATGAGCATTACCTTCCGGAGTACTAGCTGCACGCACTTCATTGTCCCTCTGAAAGGCTCTGGAATTAGCAGGCTTAAGAGGTGTGCGGCGTTCTGGTCTCTCCATGAAAGCACCATCTTTGCTAGGGCCTCTGGGGCCTTCTGTCTGACAAATGCTTCTCCTCCTCTGTTCAGCAACTTTGTGTGCTTGATCCACAGCTTTGCGAGCAGAGTTCAGAATAGCTTCAGTTGTGAGTGTGTGCCGTCGCTTGTTTTGCAGAGGGCTGATTTGTACACTGAGGTTCGATTTCAAAGCACTTGTGATCAGAGCCTTGTTTCTCAGATCAGGGGCTAGAGTGTGTCGTCGGCTGATTTGCATTTGACCAATAGCACCAGCCAATGGTGTAACAATATTTTGCCTGTTCGATCCTGCTGTGAATTAAAACATAAACTAAACTGATCAATACAATTCGACTTGAACAAACACTTCCTTAAATGAACTTACAACAACAAATGATAGCTACATTTTCAAAAATAGATAGCGATAGAAGAAATGAATAATAAGTTGAAAACTAGTTTTAGCCTTGTGTGTACATCATTTTACCCTTTTTAGCAAAATATTATGGTGAAACCATCATGATTTAGCCTTACCACTGTTGGGAGAAGCTGTAGCATTTCGAAGCTGTGGGGTGACAAACCCTGTCACCTGAACTGGAGTGTTTCCAGGTTGCCTAGCAAGGACCTAAGTAGTAAGTCATGACAGCAAAGAATTGATAACAAATGCGACACAAGAACTCTAATGGTGTGGTAATTGAATAACAATCATAAATTTTAAGCTCGTAATGAAATGTGAAAAGTGAAATGATCAATATGACACCGGCGTGGAACAAAGAAAAAATCTGAGTCTTCATCAGGAATTAAACCCATGACCTCCCAAACACTGGTTCACTTTCCCCAAGAACTCTAATAGTGAGCATTTTCTACTTGGATCATACAAAAAAGTCAGCTACAGGGCTTTCACAGTGTAGCTACCATCTCTCCTTAAAAACTGTTTTTTTGATCCAATGCTTTTTTTTTTACTCTGAAATCAGGATTTGAAGTTCCCCCTTAAGCCACGCCCATCCAAATTGGCCAAGTACCTTGGAAGAAAAGACCCCAGGTCCTAGTCCAGTTCTGATGTCTCTCTGACAAATTGTTCCACAGAAAAATTTCTACCAAACCTTCATGTAAAATTCATACTTTAGAAGCTTTCAGACAAGAATGCTACATAAAACAATCATTCTCCATGCTAATTATGCAATGTTTATACACTTTTCAGCCATCTTCTGTTAATTGAGAACAATGTGATACCAAAACCATAAAACCCCTAAACTACATTGAATCTGCCATTTACAAAAAAAAACCCTGATGATTGTCCAAACCTGTGGGGAATTGTTTGGAGTGTTTTGCTTCCTCCTCTGTTCTTCAAGTTCTTTCTGTTGTTCTTCAAACCTTTTGAGATCAAACTCAATTTCATTGGCTAACTGCCTGTCTGCTGATAGCACATCCTGAACTTCTGATCTGTAATCTTTCATCACTTCTTTTAAGCAGGACATCAGGTCTTTGAGCAAAGGCGAATGTTGCTTTTCAAGCTGCCATACAACAAAGCAGTCACATGTTTATCTCATATCAAAGCAGGTATTTTACAAGTAATACATGCAGACATTTTGAAACACAGTAATGTCAAGTGGAGCAGGCCTAGAAGAGGAAGGAGGGGTGCTACAAGCCCACTGCACCATCAACTCACCATGTGTTTAAGCTCAATGATAATTGGTACAATGTTCTCAATCATGTTCTTCTTTAAAACCTGAAACACACATCAAACACCAGCTTTAGGTCATTGTATATGGCATACTGTATCTTGGGAACCAAGTGCAGCTCTCAATACAAGGACACCCCTACAAGTAGAAACTTCACATAAAAAGGACAGTTGGCCATGGTCACTATTTCTGCTTTTAAATGTCTCATAAGTGCCAGACATCTCCCCTAGTGAACACTTTTCCTTGTCTTGAAGATCGTGTCCATACCAAATGTTCAACTGTGCTTTGGGAATCCTAATACAGCTAACAAATAACTTGAAAACATGCTCAAGTTTATTTATGAGCAAATGGTCAACAAAAAAAGTCCAACTGACCATTAAGATACCTCAATGGCTAAAAATAGTTGCGTATAGTCCTGGACAACTTGGTCCAAATAGATATTACACCAAGACCTGCTGCACAATGAGAGCAATAATATTTACCTGAGTAAGGAATTTGTTTCTGGCTTGCACGATAGCAGCTCCAGCCACATCTCCCTCATCAGCAAGATCCTCAGCTGCCTTGGCTCTCATTGATGAAAGTTTGATATTCTAGAACAAAAGAAAACACAAAATCGGGCTATGAGATACTTGTTAATTAAGACCACAGACAGGGTAATATGCATCCTAGTCTAAAAGTCTTATAAGCCATAACAGTGACATGTTACTCTGTAATACAGGAAGACATAACTGCTGGTTAAAGAGAGAATTCTGAGTAGCAAGCACTGGCTGCGAATGTTACAAGTCCTCAGTGCTATGATGAGCATGATAAAACCCAGAAGAGAAGTTTACTTATAGAGCAGTTTTCAATTGAGTGTCATAAAACCAAAACCAAAGTAATTACTCTAGCCAATCACAAAGTACACAGACAATACAGTGAACCAATCAAAACTTGAAGTAATTACAGGTAGCTGACGCAAAGCGCGGGAAAATGCATACAAACGTTTCACGATTGGTTTTGGTTGTACTTCTGATTGGATGAAAAAGTGGCGCGAATTTTTTAAGCCAATCATGTAGCGTAGAAAGTGCAAATCCAATTACTTTTCAACACTCAAATGAAAACCGCTCTAAGGTAAACTTCACAAATAAGTTCAGTTTTGGTACAAATTACTATAAAGGTGCACTGAAGTTAAATAAAATGTGTGATATGAGTTACCCAAACACACTGTATTAGACACAAATTGAAAAGTCTGGCAGAATGTTTCAAAATGTTGTTGCTTTGCCTTAGAAAATTTTCTACATGTAAATATTTATTTATGTTACAATTTAATCTCTTCATCTTGTGTTCTGGGCATTGTTTTTTGCCCTTTTTGCATGAGTTTATTTATATTTAATGGTTTCCTTCCTCCACAGATGCTAGTCCTCAGCTATTTCAAACAATGAAAATTTAACTTGAGGAAGTTCTTAGAAAACTCAATTCAGTACAACAGTTGCAAAAGACATTTAGCAACTGTTACTTGACAATTGGTTCATGTTTTAGCATGCACTATCGAGTTATGGAGCACACAGGAAGTTTGGAGAGCATGAAAGAAGCATAAGAGTTGCCCGAGGCGATAGCCGAGGGCAACTATAGCTTCTTCAACTATAGCTTCTTCAAGTGCTCCATAACTCAATAGTGCACAATCAAAAGCATGAACCAATTGTTTTATAACATAGCCAGTAGAATTGTGCATCATTCATTCGTTTGTTTGTCCGTTCGTTCGTTCATGCATGCATTCATTCATTCATTCAAATCTGACGCAAAAAACGGACAACAATATCAGAAGTGACTGTTTATGGTAAGCAAAATATTAAGCACAATAGGAATTGGCTTTATTTCAATTTTTCTGTTGAAAGCTCGGGTTTTATATTTCTTAACAACTGCATCGCTAAAATGGAGGTTGGGTGCCTGAAGTATCCAGGGGCTTCCACTATTGGCAGCCAGCCCCTAGATTGAAATAATGCCCCCATGATTGGCACAGCAGTGCAACCCAGCCATGAGCCCCTACACCAAAGGAAAGGAACAGGCACCCGTCACACTGACAAAAGCATCAGTGGAGAAAAACCCAACAGGCCTAGGGGAAGGGCGGGAGGGGAAGAAAATGGCCGAAGAAACCCAGCACGACGGGAAAACTGAACGTGCCAAGGAATCACATGATCAATGTAGCCAGCCACTGGGCATGTGCGTGCTAAAGACCGCTGACCTCAGGCACCCGAGGTTGCTCATGGTTGTTAAACTCCTTGAAATTGCATTTAAACTGCATACAATTTTTAAAATGGAGAAAGATAAATTAAGCTTAACTTCAAAGGACTGAAACAGACCAGTTTGTCATTTGTCTGGTTCACCCAGAGTGTTTTTGTGTCAAACGGATTTGTTGCATTTCACCCTCAGACAGTGAAGCAAATTGTGACGGCGGCTGATGCCGAGTCTCCTTTTGACCATTTTTTTTCTCTTTTTCTGCCTCATTGTTAGAACTCTAGCCCAAGAGAAAAGGATCAGAAATTTGTCCTTCCGCAGTTTGAGGACTGGTTGGACGAGTTTCTATTTGTATACTGTTGCATGTATTGTCACGAAATATAGATATTTTTCACCAACGCTAACAATAGGCCTGCTCGTGCGGCCCAAAAAAATTTCTAGTGCAGCGATTTGCTCATCCGCTGTCAGCATGCACTCATCAGGATTTTGAGCATGCTTATCATATACTGAATTTGATTGTGCAAGCTCTGCTAGTCTTATTGTTATAAATGTAGTGTGTACCCCTTGCTACTCAAAATAAGTAGGGCAGCACTTTCACGAAAACTGGACGCTGAGTCTTGAATCCACCGAGAATAATCCCCATCCATTGACACCCACCTAGCACCTACGTTGGAAGAATCAACAAATCTGTTGAAGTAGGCTTTAACATGTCATATCTGAATGGATGCCTGTTACAAATTTTTGCCAAGAAAACTGAATCTCTTATCACAGTCAAAAGACACAAAGCAATCCACTTTATGCAAGCACATTTCCTAAGCAAGTCACCATAAGGATGCATGAGGAAAAACTATCATTTCAAACAAACTGGCAGAACTGTCAGTAAAATCCAAGTCCTTTCAAGACGGCCCAATACCGCTACCATGAAGATGTTAGTTTCAGCATCATGTGCACTAAAGGCATACCTGGTTGGAGTATCAATCAATACCCTCAATTGACCTTGATCTGGTTGATTTATAGTTGGTGGGGTCGACCAACTCTTATGTACCAATCAACACTCTATGACAAGTGTGTCTGCAAAAAATTAGTTGACTGTCACCCAACTGCCAGCCAAGTAGTCAATCGACCATTGACTGAATATCGGTGGAGAGTTGATCAAGTGTTGATTGAGATGTCCATGAATAATCGATCAAGGATCAATGGGGTCTCGACTGACACTCAACCACAGATACCTTTATCCATGATCCATCAGTTCTAAGAATGCATTATAACTGTTCAAGTGACAAGAAAGAAAGCAAAAAATTAAATTAAATAGATCATGTAACAGAAACAATTCAGACCTCTTGGCAAAGCTTTCCAGTAAGATGAAACCTGTCCTTCGTCACTATGTGGGTCAGCATAAAACTGATAAATGTGAAACGCTTTTAAAACAATAAAACAAAAATGACTTTTCATGATAAGTGTCGGATAAAAACAACCAGGATTGCACTCTGGGAAGGGATTATCAAAATTATCCCTTTATGGTGGTCAAATCTTACTTCATCTATGAATGATGCAGTTCTATTAAAGTTCTATTAAAATATTGCATTTGGGAGTGTATGTTTAAGGTCCACTGAAACATTCTTGGCTATTTACTTACAAATACGTTGTTCGACTGGTGGGGAACGCGTCACGTGTTGTGGGTCAAAACTCACTAACTCCTAAGGCGGACACAACGAGCATCGAACTTTCGAACTCCAGCACTGCGATCAGGTCGTGCTCCTTGAAACCGCGGCAAAATTGTGAGCCAGGCCGGCGTAAAGCAGACGACTTCTTCGCAGTTTTTTTCAAGGTTTTTAAGTTTTGGAGGTATAACAAAACACTTTTTAATGACTGCCGTCCACGCAGAGAGACAGTGAGTTTTGTTCCCTCAACCTCAATGTTTCCCTCGGCTTCTCCTCGGGAAACATTGAGGGTCTCTGGGAAACAAAACTCACTGTTTCCCTGTGGCCAGTCATTAAGTGCTTATGTGAACGTTACTTTATAGATTGAGGTTGTTTACCAGAATTATGTCTCCCTTTAGTGAAAAGAGTTTCTTCCCTGTCTGTCTGTGGAAACTTGTTGTATACTAACCACATGAAAAAGAAAGAAAACGATTAACAAGTAACATTGACCAACTGACTGACTGACCGACCGACTAAACCAGCCAACCACCAAATGACCAACCAGCTGACACAGTGACTGACCATGAGTATTTGTTTATGACTGTGCTATACTTCACTCTCAGCAGTTGCACAAACTTTTGTTGGCTGACCAACCAACCATCTAACAGCTGGCTGGCTGGCTGATTGATTTTCTAGGTAAATGAATGACTCGCTGAATCAACCAAACAGACGGATCAACTTACAGAAATCTAAACACAGATGGGACTGTTTAGCCAAACTGAATAACCACACAAATGCTCAATGAAAATCAAAGAACGCATTAACCCATTGACTCCTGGAACTTTTTGCCAAAAATGCATTTCTTGGACATTTGGTGGTTTTGAGGCTGGATCTCAGCCAACAGTAGCTTTAATCTGATGGAAAATGCATTTGTGACACCACAGCTAGCATTCTTGCCATTAAAATCACGTTTTAAGAACTTTTGGCTTGTGCATGCGCAGAAATCAAAATTTTGAGAAGTTTTGGACGAGAAGGTGGCCTACGTTTTAGGCTTTTCGATTATTTAAATTTTTTCCTTTCCTTTTTCTCTTTTCTTTTCTTTTCGGCCAGGCATTGACCTTTTACTGGGCTTGCTTGCGGTTAACCCGCTGCCTCGCTAAATGGAAGGTGGGTGCCTGGATATCCAAGGGCTTCCACTGTGGCCAGCCAGCCCCTAGATAGACTACCGCTCCCATGGCTGGCAAATCCCCGCAACCCAGCCATGAGCCCCATTCCAGGCACCCGTCAACACTGATAGAATCAGTGGAAGGAAAGAAAAGAGGGAGGGGGGGAGGGGGAACGCAGGCAAACCGTTGCTAACAAGCTAGCAGCGTGAGCTGCTCCAAGACAACCGCTAAAATTGCTAAAACAGCCCGAGAAAACGAGCAACACGAGCTGCTCACACTCTGCTAACGAAAATACTAACACGCACTGAAATGAAGCTGGAACCAACCATGTGAGCCTGCACTTGAACACGCGACCGCTGACCAGGAGGTTGCACGCTTAGCTCGTGGCGGTTAACTTTGTTAAATATAATTTAACTAAATTTAACCCGCTGCCTCGCTAAATGGAAGGTGGGTGCCTGGGATATCCAAGGGCTTCCACTGTGGCCAGCCAGCCCCTAGATAGACTACCGCTCCCATGGCTGGCAAATCCCCGCAACCCAGCCATGAGCCCCCATTCCATGCCGAAGGGACTCTTCGACCTAGCCGCAGGCCTAGGTCGGAGAGAAGGAAGGGCTCATGGCTGGGGGAAGCCATGGCCCTGAACTCGCCAAGGTCCCGAGGCACCCTAAGCCCCCAAAAAAAAAGGGGAGGGGAAAGATAAATAAAACACAAAAATACCTAAGACAGTTGGCTTGCCACACCTATGATGGTATCAACTGGCGTACGAATGTAGAGCTGGTAAGCATTGCTGGACCATCGGCCAAGGGTTTTGATAAGGTGATCTGGGATTCCCCGAGTAGCTGCTGAGGTGGCCGCACCAATGCGGAAGCTGTGACCTGAAAAACAGCCCGGAACTCCGGCAGAGGAAAAAATGGACCGAATGGAGCAGGCCAACCACTGGCGGCTTAGAGGTGTGCCATCTGCGAGACGAAAAAGAGGGCCTGGAGCGGGGCCACGAAGGTGCAAATATTGGACTAAAGCACGTACGGGGCATAGGTCTTGCCCACCAGTACCGATGTAGACGAAGCAGCCTTGGCGAAAGGGGTCTGTCTTGGAGCATTTTATGAGGATCCTGAAGCTCTTAGGATTAGACAACGAGTCAGCTTGGATGTCGTTGACTGAGAGATGAATGGCTGGATCAAATGGGGCGTTGACGGTAAACTCACCAGCTCGAAGGAAACCGAAGAACCCGATACAACAAGCGGCCCATAGCATTGTATGGTTGTGGGAGGAGAAATCTAGTGAACGATGAATGACGCGCATCAAATCACTTGTGATGGGTTGACGCTTCGGTTGGTTTGATCCTTGATGGCGCTTGATGCCACGCAGAACGCGTCGCAGCTGGAGACAGCCCACGAGAGGGTCAGGCAGACCTTCATCAACGTGAAGAGATCTAACTGCTGACAGGTAAACCTTAATTGAAGAGTGGTGGAGAGTATCTGCGAGATGAGCGCAGAAACGTATGAGCGTTTCTTCACTGGCAGGAAGCACAGATCCAGATGGATGGAGGCGATTATCCTGAATGCAGAAGGTGATGAAACGACGCTGAGCTGATGAATAGCAATTCCGTGTCGATGGAGCAAGGCCATGAGTTAGGTAGAATTGACACTTGTCTGTCAGACAAGATCCAAGTCCAAGAGGAGCTGCCGAGGGATCTGGGTCTGATGGAGTGCTGCGTGAGGGGCCAACTGACGGAAACGCTGAAACTGAAAACGAGAAAGCGCATCAGCGATGGGGTTACACTTTCCCCTGACTGAGGAGGCTGTGAAGGAGAAGGAGTGATGTGCCGCTAGAAGACAGAGGTAACGAACCAAAACCATTATGCCGGGGGCCCTCGAGGTGCCTGACCGCAGGATTGCCACCACTGAGCTGTTGTCGGATCTGAAGTTAACCCTCTTAGATGTCCATAGAGGACCCCATACGTAAGCTGCAACCACAATAGGAAAAAGTTCCTTGTACTCAATGGACTGGGAGACCTGCGAGGCCAGCCAGGAGCCTGAGAACCACTGGCGTTGGAACAAGGCCCCATAGCCTAGAGCCCCTGAAGCATCTGAAGAGACCTCAAAATCCGGCAAGGGGGCCCACTGGGGATACTGAAGAAAACTGCAGCCGTTCCAAGAGCGAAAGAGTTCTCGCCACCAAGTGAGGTCGAGAAAGAACTCCCGGTTGAGGCGAATTGGATGATCCTCACGACGGAAAGCACACAAAAGGTTAATCATGCGGCGTAAGAAGGAGCGACCTTGAGGAACCACCTTGCAGGCGTGCTGGAGATGACCAATTAGCGACTCGAGGTCCTTCCGTTTACATGAACGCTTGTGAGACCATTGTTCTAACAGAGCAGTTGTATTGTCAAACTTGTCTTTCGGAAGACGAGCCTGTAGGAGTACGGAATCTAGTTCAATCCCCAGGACAGTCATACACGTACAAGGGCCTTCGAATTTTTCTGGGTGGAGGGGGATGCCAAGCTGAGAAAAACAATGGATGGAGTTATCCAGATTGCGTTGACAAGCAAGAGAGCCAGGTGGGCCAAGGGTATGAAAGTCATCTAAATAGTGCATCAGGAAGGAAACGTTGTAATTCTGTTTTGCGATCCATTCAACCAGGTCAGCAATACAAGTGAAAATGTAAGGAGCGGACCTGACGCCAAAAGGAAGGACCATGTCCACGTAATAAGCCCCTTGCCATTTCATGCCCAATAGTGGGCGATCCTCTGGGTGGATTGGTACAATGCGGTAAGCGCTCTGAACATCGAATTTAGCCATCAGGGTGCCCCGACCCAGCTGCATAATGCCTGCCATGATGTCGTCCACCTTCATGTACTGGAGGGAGTAATCCTCGCTGGCAATTCCATCATTGACGCTGTGACCCGATGGGCTGGACAAGTCCAGGATAAGGCGCCATTTACCTGGCTGATTGTGTTTGGGGATGGCACCAAAGCGACTGACATGAAGACTCTGGAAAGGGGGCCGAAGAAAGGGGCCTGCCACCCTGCCCAATTGTACTTCGGTATGGAGGTAATTATCTATGACCTGGGGGTTCGCGACAGCTGAAGCCATGTTTCCTGAAGCTGACTTAAGGGAAATCTTGTGGTTGAAGCCGAGGTGAAAACCATGACGTAGACCCTGGATGACATAGGCGGCTTTGTCTGGGTGTGGATAGTTGCGAAGTTCGTACTGCAGTCTGTCCACCACAATGGGGGAAAGCTGTGACACTGGTTTTAAGGGGCATGCTGCTGGGAGAGTGGAGGTGGTGTCCTCAGAAGACGATGAGACAGGTTGAAGGCCAGCGTGTTGAGAAACTGGAGCTGGAGAAGAATGCCACTGTAAAGGGCAAATGTTAATCGACGGCGACGAATCAAAGCTATGTACAGGATTGGCTGGGCTCTGAGGGTCTGCGGTACCATGATGAGAAACTAGAACACAGGTAGAATGCAACTGTGATGGACCAACATAAATCAACGAAGAAGAATCAAAGCTTTGTACAGGATTGGCCAGGCTGGGGGAGTCTGTGGTAGCGTGTAAAGAAACTGGAACTTGAGGAGAACGCAACTGTAACGGGCGAACATTGATCCACGGAGACAGAACAGGGCTATTTACAAGATGAGCTGTGCTCAGAGAGTCAGCGGTAGCGGCGGCCCCCCTTTTGCCGGTTGGGGGAGCGGGACCGAGCTCTGCGTGGGGGGCGGTGTGGGCAGTGGGTACTTCGATGGTCTCCATCGCACGATTCGCAGGCATGACGAAACCGGCAACGGCCAAAGGGCCAGCTACAACGCCCATCATTCCATGAGTGGCAGTATTGTGTGGCGCTTGAGTTGCCAGTGGCAGCAGGTGCCCCGGAAGACGGTGAAGCTAGCAATGGCGCAGGATCCGGTAGAGATGTTGAAGCGGAGGGAGATCTTGTGTGGAAATTGTAAAGATCAGCATTCATGCGAGACCAATCCGTGGAACCTGAGGCCGCTGCTTCCTTCCTGTACGCTATGTCGTAATTGAGCCAAGACCTGTCACGGAAACGCTTAGCAGTTTGGATGATCAGCAACTTGTATTTATGAAGGTCAAGCCAGCGGGAAGGAAACGAGTTGCAAAGCACCAAGCAAAAAATTGAGAAAGCCTCTACCCAGGTAACAATGTCCGTTATTTCCACAACGCGCTTCTTCTTCTCCACTAATAACTTTCCCTCCAAGTAAGCCTGCGGTTGCGTGTCCTGGGCTTTGATGTTGTCTGACAAAAGGTCAGCCAGTTCGATAAACTGTCCTCCTGTGATTTTTACCACCAACTTATGAGGGATGGGAGAATACCCCGGGCCAACAGGAAAATCCGATCCGAGAGTGGGCGGCGTCGAAGAAAACGTTGTGGCGCCAAGAGAGCCCCCCAACGATAATGGCGGGAAAGTGGAAGATGTGACGGGGGATAGCGAGGACACCACGGCAGGTGAACTTAGGGTGCTGTATGTAGGAATAAACGAAGGAACTACTTGTCCAAACGTACCTGACTGAGGAAGAGACTGGCCCGGAACAGTGGCGGGCGGAACAACGGCGGGCGAAGCTGGAGGCGCCAATGGAACCGAACTGGAGGACGTGTTTTGCACCGCGTGCTCCCGAAGAGATGACAGCAGCGCCGGTAAGGAGTCGGCCAAAGCCTGTGAAATCGCCAGAGAAAGGGCATTGTTATCCGGCAAACTGACACTCTGGGACGAAGCCGAGGTGACGATCGAGGTGGAAGCCGACGTTGAAGAAGTCGAGCTGTCGTTGGAGCTGGACGGCGAAGCAGTTGACGGGGTAACGGTCGATAAGCTGTTGTTTGTTGTCCGCATCGTACGCTTTGCCAAGACAAACGCAGAAACAACGAGCAACGCGAGCTGCTCACACACTAACACACGCTGACAACGGAGTTGAAACGGGGCAAACTGTTGCTGACAAGCCAGCAGCGTGAGCTGCTCCCAGACAACTGCTGACACAACGAGCAACGCGAGCTGCTCACACACCGCTAACACAACGAGCAACACGAGCTGCTCACACACCGCTACCACACGCTGAAACGAAGCTGGAACGCAGGCAAACCGTTGCTAACAAGCTAGCAGCGTGAGCTGCTCCAAGACAACCGCTAAAATTGCTAAAACAGCCCGAGAAAACGAGCAACACGAGCTGCTCACACTCTGCTAACGAAAATACTAACACGCACTGAAATGAAGCTGGAACCAACCATGTGAGCCTGCACTTGAACACGCGACCGCTGACCAGGAGGTTGCACGCTTAGCTCGTGGCGGTTAACTTTGTTAAAT
>JAHPZR010003020.1:0-2500 GCA_019787425.1 Platygyra sinensis | reverse complement strand
CATGGTTTGTACCCGACACGACGAGCATCTTCGACCTTTTGATATGGTAGTTCCCCCGGTTTTTGAACATCAGCCGTCTAAGCGGGCCGTTTTACAATTGCTTATTGCAGCGTGTCAAGTTAGTTATTTTTGAGAGATAGAGGTGGAAGGTATAACGTTTTTTTCGTTGTTGGTTCTTCCTTAGCGATTTCATTGAGGGAAAGTCTTCCTGGTTTTTCCTTCACAAACCTACGTGATATTGTGAATTCGAAAGCAATCAATATAAACGAATGATTAAAGGCTCCAAACGATTTTTTTAACACAAGAAACGGAAAGACAAACGCTACCTTTCGGTAAATGATTTCTTGACAGAAAAAGGAAAAATAATCAGATGTTACTACTACTACTACCAGACTAATTATTTTTATTCATCTTAATTATTGTAACTTTTTCTATCTATATATTTTCACTGTAACATCAGATATGTAATTTTATCGGATGCTTATAATAAAGACGTTATTATTATTATTATTATTATTATTATTATTATTATTATTATTATTATTATTATTATTATTATTATTATTATTATTATTATTATTACAAGTGAAACCGGTATAACAATATATAATTATAAATCCCATAGAAAATTGGTAAATGTGAAAAGGTTAAAAAAAAAATAGATTAGTGTGTATAAATTTAAGGCCTGAATAGTTTTCCAAAAATTTTTGTCATGAATTCTAGATTGGATTTATAACCTTCATGCAATAAAGTGTTAGTAATAAGTATACCCATGTAACCCTATTGGGTTCTGGGATTTTCATATCACATAAATATAGCTATAAACTTTATATAACTTGTCTTCTGTGGGAATCAATGCTGTGACAATTTTATATTTGAGTTCATCATTGACTAAGAGGAATGCCATTGCAAAGTCTTTAAGTCACCTGCAAATATAAAAAAAAGAGTAAGCAAAAAGTATTTATTTTGCTGAAACTGCTATTTTTCTAACATGTAGACTGTAAATGGCCTTCTCAGTGTGTGAAAAAAAATTGACTGGTTTCATGTTGGCCTCTAGAGTGGATCCAATCCTTTGCCATGTGCTAGATACCTAAATATTATTTATTTGTTGATGTTTCCAAAGAAAATATGGGACTTTGGGTTAGCATATAATAGTGCCACCTTGCCCAGATTATACCTGGGACAGGCAAGGTGGTTTTTAAATTTTTTGGACTCTGTAGTTAAAGCTAGTTTGTTTTTTTTTTTATTCTGGTCATCTCAAAATGAAAGGTTACCGGCAGAAATGTATGTTTGGTGTTCTTGTAAAGCAATAAAGTTGTCAACAAAAACTAAGCTGGAGTTTTTTTAATCAAATTTACAGCTACTACGTGGCTACTCCCCCCCCCCCCCCCCATAAGGGGGTACTCCCCTATGAAAATGTCGGGGGTGCTTGTTGAAAAGGTACCAAAAACTTATTTTGTGGGCGTGGCCTGGACTTTATTTACACCCCTAAGAGATACCTTTTCTGTTAGTAATAACAGAATAATTTTCAGTGGCAGTACTATTTTTAAGTAAAAATTCAGAAATAAATGTTACTTGCTTAAGAAACATAACTACGATTTCAGTCATTTTTTTTTTCAAGGCGATGACCTTTGAGACCCCTAAAGGTACTGCAGCGGTCATTTTAGGTTTTAAAACCCCAAGCAGTACCAATTCACAAATTTCACCCCCTGAAAGGTACGACGAGCACCCCCGTTACTTTTAAAGGGGATTACCCACCCCGGGGGCTACTTCCCACATCAGTGAAGAATCCTTTTTGACAAAGAAATAAAATTCTACAGCCCTTAAGTCCTCATTAGGTACAGATCCACTCTCTACTGGCAGTTATTAATGCACACATGGAGCTTGCATTGATTAGCAAGAGAAACAGTGTCTTAAAAAGGGGTAACATTTTCAAAGTAAAACTTAAAATGGACGAAAGTTCAAAGCTTAAATGTTCAATCCCTTGTATCATCAGACGGATTCAAAAAAGCCTGGGTCTTGTCAAAATGCCAGCCAACACATCATGCAAGCAATTTAAGTTAATAGAAATAGCACACTGGTTAACCTCTGAATAACTCTCTAGCTATATAGTTAACCTAAACAGTTCTTTAGTTAGGTTGAGCCTGAGGTTACATGTAGGTTATTTATTCGAGTCGGGGATTTCTGGCTTGTATGGCTTTCATTTGTCATGTAACCTGCAAGCCATTTGAGGCATTCTGGATGGCTTACATAAGACTTGGCTAGCCTAAATAGCACTCTGGTTAGCAAAAAGATACATCATGTTGCTTTCAGTAAGCTTTATATTGCTTGCTTGCAAACACACTCATAAAGCTTGGATTATAGCCTTTAATTTAAATAGATGAGTTTCAAACCTCATTTGAATTTTAACATTGCTTTTTTTAAATGCTGCTGACGGTCATCCAATAATTGAGAATAAATTGCCTTTAAAGTTGCCAAAAAGCTTTTAATTATTTTTTCT
>JAHPZR010003019.1:0-12500 GCA_019787425.1 Platygyra sinensis | reverse complement strand
TTGTTGATTATCATAATTTAATAAGAGAACAAGACAAAGAAGTTGCCAGCCAGAGACAGTGGACGCTGTATCACCCACTAATGTAATAATCAACCACTAATGTAATACTAACCACTAGTGTAATAAAAATTAACCACTAATGTAATAAAAAAGCTAACCACTAATGTAATAATTTTTTAACCACTAATGTAATAAAGGAGCTAACCATTAATGTAACACTCTTTTAACCCCTAATGTAATAAACATCCAAAGAGTAGAGAGTTCATCTTAATTGGTACAGTATTGTTTGTAAGTTCAATACCGTCCATAGTATGTCATCATAGATGGCATAACCGAATCAAAATTAGTTAAATCAATCTCTTTAATAAAACTTCAACGGATGCCTAGGCCCCCAAAACACACAACGCGTGGCACACAAGACACAAGACTAGGCGTCTAGACTTGGTAACTTACATTTTCGGATATTTTTTTTAACATCGGTATGTTTTTTTCCCAGACGGAACGCCATAGCTTAATTAAATTCTACCGCTAAAGGTGTTACTTGTGTTTTATTTATGAGGCACACTAAGCCTGAAAGTGTGAAACCTCTAGGCGTAACAATAGACAGTAGACTTATCCGCAGCGTATGTTAGAAAGCCAGTTAGAGAATTAGTGCGCTGATTAGTTAAAGCGGCTTTCACATGAACGTTTTCAACCAATTACTGCACAATTTTGAACCTAAAGGAAACTGAGTTTGTTTGTGATTTCACCAATAAGTTTTAGCAGCGTGAATGTTAGCCTTTGGAAAAGTTAAGACAATTTTGATTGACTCACAAATTACATTCAAATTTCGTTGACCTGAAGAGTGCAACAAAGGAGTGTCAAAGCGCAGACACTTTGAATGCACTCAACTGGGTTTAGAATTATTTTATTACGGCAAAGGCAAATTTTTTACGGCCACCTCTCCACAGCTGGAACGGTCGCTAAAGTGCATCCCAATTGCCGAAATAACCTTTCAACAACAGCCAATTAAGGGGAGTAGGGGGGGGGTTAATATGAATTTAAGTTAAATTTTAGGAAGTTTAAAGGGGGGATTCATCGCGCAGAATTCAGCGACATATCCGGGACTTTCATGGAAACGCCGGCGCTAAATTTGAAAGCTAATTAGAAAACGATTGTCAAACAATAGAGAAAAAAGGCTGAAAATGTAGAGGAGGGCTTATGTTCTACTCGCTTACGGATAAACTGTTTTTCAAAAGCTACTTTTACAGTATGGGTTTTAAAGAAGAAAGGTCAATTGAAAAATGCATGGTTTTCGCTTTGCTCAGGCTCTTTCAGAAGAGGTTGCAAATTTGGCGTAAAAATTGACTATGTTAGCATCTTGCTTGTATGAAAAATCGATCTCAGCGCACTTAGAGGCGTGACTTCTCTTCATTCAATTGCTAGATTTCTTTTTTACCATATGGAAATTTTTATTTGACATTCATTAAAGCGTCATATAAACTTTCAAGGGATTTCGAAGTTTGGAAGTAGTCGCAAAAAGCGAATTTCGTACGCTCTTTCACTAAGAATTGCATGACAATAGCTCGGGCTCGCTTTGAAATTCCCGCGAGAGTTAAAACGGATCCAGTTTTGAATAATTATCTCGCACAAACAATGGAAGACAATGCTCGCTCAGGCTTAGGAAGCGTTCAACCAGAAATGTCATTAATTTTTGTTTTCCCCACCGTCGTACGAATAGAAAAGACCTGTGTTGTCTTTGAAGTCCTTGATCAACGTACAGCGGACTTACGTAAACCGATCGAGTAATAGACTGTGTCTAATGAAATGTTTTGACCTCGACCGGTCGAGTAATAGAGGGCAATGATAAAATAGATCCAAGTGTTTCGCGCACCGCACTTTCATATGACATCGCTTTGAAAGAATATTTTTGTGGGAAAACTTTTGGCTTCCGCGCTCAAACCATTGCGAGTGACATATCAACAAAAAAGGAGAGATTAGAGATTGCAGCTGCAACACGACTTTGTTGACAAAAGTCTTTTTGAAGAGCGTAGGCCGCGTTTAAATTAGAGCGACAGCCACCGATTCGTTGACGAGAGCAGTCGCAAATCCGAAAGCTTAATCTATGCCATTATTATTCAGCGCATTGAAATCGGGGAACTGCAAGTACATGTCGTGAAAGACAATAGCATTCTGCGCGATGTAACACGTAAAAAAAGTTTTGGAACACCACCAGACAATTGAATGCCCCCGAAAGGGCACCCCAGGTTGGTGGGCAACTGTTTGCTGTACGTCTACCAATTTGTAACTTCAAATTCTAGTTTTAGAACAACATCAAATCTTCAAAATGTCCTATTTCCATAAATTGTACTTATCCCTTGAGAAACACTATTTATCCCAAAACATTTAAGAAAAAAGCCCAAAACGTAGATATGTTGGAAAAGAAGACAGATTTGTGACTGCTTGAAACATGAACGAGATATATTTGAATTAAAACCATAATACCGAGCTAAAATACGGCCTGCATGTGAACCCCCGCCTTAAGGTGATTCCTCATTATTGCATTGCGCATCCCTACTGCGAACGATTTTTGCGACATTAGCGCGCAAATTAGCGCGTGCACGTACACAACGAAAGAAATTTCCCTCAAGGTAAGCTCGACAGCGAAATAAATGTTCGTTTTCTTTTAAACGAGCATGGTGACCTATATTTTTTATTGCATAATAATAGTCTGCATATTGCCCTCCTTAATTTAAAAGAAAACTAAAAAGTTCTATCGGAAGGAAAAAAGATATAGACGAAAGAGTGCACGAAACCGTCACTCTGTGATGCAAATTATTACCGCAAAAATAACAACTCTAAAAACGCTTTACGTCCACGTCGTTTCAAATAGTGTGATGTTTCCACAAATTTTATATGATATTGTTCTATATGCTCGACACTTTCTACCTGTCAAGATTTTTCCCGAGTATTACTGTTATAAACTTTTATAATGTTTCGAGCTACCGCAAAATGTAACGTGGACCGATGAATAACGCGCGTGATTATCACGAGTACAGGCACAAATGAGGTAAGATTGGCCCATCATATCTCTTAAACGAGAATGGTGACCTATCATTTTTATTGTATTTTTCGAAACAGTGTTTTGTAGAGAACATTCAGGGAAAGTTTAAAAAAAATTCATCGGTAACTTTTATTCATGAGGAATCACCTTAATCAGAAACAGGAGGGAGGGGTCAACACGTCAGGTTTGGCTGACCCGATGATCATTGCCATTATGACGTCACGGCGAAAGAAGCGCGCAAATGCAAAAAAATTTCGAAAATGGCGCCGTCGCCTCTCGCTGAAACAGCGTTTTCAGGCTGATTTCTCCAATCATTCAAGCTTCAAATGGTATTGTATTTGGATCTCATGAAGTAACTATCACTGCTCTTTCTTGAGAGGTAAGTAGATTTTAATTATAACCGAAAAATCTTGTATTAAGTGTGTTTAAAGTATTACAGTCATCGCTCTCAAGTGGAAATATGTAGTGCAAAATTTTGACTATTCGTCTTGTAAAATTTCCTTTTTTACGAGATCGGTAACCCAAAGAAACGTGTAACCTCGTCACAAAATAGCTTACATGTTCAGGAAAACATTGTAATGGGATATGATTTTGAAGAATCAGCCGTAAAAATGATCAGTCCATTTGAGTATCAAATATCTGTGACCTCGCGATCATCACATATTCACATGTTCTGCAACAGAAGTAGCAGACTGAAAGATCTCATTTCCATCTTTGTGGATAATATTCACAAAGATGGAAATGAGATCTTTCACAAACAAGAGCTTAAGCTTAATTTTTTAATTAAGACTTAAGCCTGCCTACTGCAAAACGGTGGTCAAAATGCAAAATGTAGACAGAAGAGGCAGACTGTAGACTTTTTTAAAAATTGAATATTGTATTCCCATTTCCCTAATAGAGAGTTAAGTGCTGCAATGAAAATGATAATGGGAATATGATGTTCTTGGCTAGAAGACGTTCAGTTAATTTTTCTCTACCTTTGTCTGTATTTTCCCCACAATCTGCATCTAGACATCCATCTAACCAGCCAAATTTTACAAATGTATGGAAGGTTACAAATTAAATTAACTAGGCATGTTCTAGTTAAGCTACATCCTCCAAACTTGGTGAATACAATCTTCTACTTAGTATTTTAACATTGCAATTCATAAAGTGTGTAAAAATCAATTTTGGAAAAACTTTTTTTGCGGTTGGATTCCCAAGCAAACACTGTAATCGGACTGCTTTGCCTACCCGTCAAGGTGGTGTTGAAAACTGTGATAAGGCCTATTCAATTTCCCAATGAGAGCCTCTGTGGAGGAGATAGTACAAGGCCCAATTTATCTGGTCATGGGTATTGGAGAAAATCCTATCAGACCCCTCTGGGGCAATTTTATCACATGTTTAGCTGAAATGCCTCCAGGATTACTAAGCCTTTTTCCTATTAGATTATGAGCTTGAGATTGCTATGAGGTGATAGTTGATGAGGCCGAAGGCCGAAGGCCGAATCAACTATCGCCTCATAGAAATCGAGAGCAAATAATCTAATTGTTTTAGTAGAATTCTAATTGAAATTAATGTAAATAACAGTTTCCAATGATTTTCCCACGCATTATTAAGCTCTACCCTTAAACAAAGTTGCACGTATTGAACAGTCCTTGGCAAATTTGTAGTTGTTTAGGCACACACCGGCTTTTTCAATATTTTCAAGTTTTTCTAAATAAAGAAACCGTAAATGTGCTTCTTTTAGTCTTCTCAGGAATTTAATTACCTGTTTACATCTAACATTCCTTCCAAAACTTCGGAAAAACTATAAAAATATTGCATTTTGTGGACAAGCGGCAGCCATTGTACTCTAATGGCTGAGAGTATTTAAGTAGCTCAGCCAATCAGATAACAGCATTTGCATTAGTATGCTAGAAGAATTCTACTAATATATTGTATCTCCTTGGAAATGACTTAAACTGTGGATGGGGTTGGATCATTTAATTTATTGTGAGAATTACATTTTTTTAATGGTAAAAACAACAACAACATTGACTTTATTTAGACATTACAGAAAAAAAGGCGTTCGTAAATACACATTGAGTTCCTGGTGCTAGACCTCATTAGGAAATTTATCTTTTAGTTTAAATTTTCTGTTGAAAATAGTTAGGAGTGATATAAAACAAAAGGGGGAATGGGGTGTCGTGTAAACATTTACTCCAGTTGGTAAATATTAATGGGAGACTTATTTGATCTTTTTAAACCTTAGGTTAATAACATCTTCCAATACCTTTGCAAGACTATTCAAGCAGATCCTGTTTCTGGCAATACATGTAACCATCATGGAAAGCTATCTATTTATTGTCATTGTACTGTCAATTAAACATTTAAAATCTCATCTTGTGTGGTTTTTGGGGGTATTTGCCAAAAATGTTTGCTTGTCACTTGCATGATGCATTCTCTTGAAGCCAATAATAAACTCATCATTGGAAAAGTAAATGGGAGCCTAGGATGGAAGGAGCTGGGGAAAAATCAGGCTTGGTGTTTATTTTTACAAGTGCATCCTCTGTGATACTCTTCTCTAGTATATTTCTTTGTAAGTCAGTTTAAACTTAATGTAAAATAATAATTTTTGTGAAAGCTATCTTCATTTACATAGGATTTATGCATGAAAATTAAAAGCATAAAGTATAGTAAAATAATTGATTATCATTTCAAACTTGAGGCAGTAAAGCTATTACAGTTTCTCAAGACAGATACCTTTAGAAAACTCTAGCCAATGGCTTAGCATAGGTATTAGGAAGTGTCCCTGTTCATGTTTTCTTTCCTCTTTAATTAATTCACTAGCTGCTTGGAACCAAATTCTGTATCTTTTAGTTCATATAGCATCTTACACAGTTTTCTTTAACAGTCTATACAGGTTTACGTGAACTCACTGTAAGAAATGATAAAGAAATTATAACCCAAAGCACCAGTTTAGGATACTTGCCTTGCACTGTATGCGGACGCCCGAGGAAACAGATTCTGCTGCGATCTCCTATTAGACGAACATTTTGAAATGAAATGAAGCACATTTCTGCCAAGAGGTCTTGTTCATGTTATTTTGAATGTCAACCGTTTCATCTAGGTCTCCCATACAGTGATGTGATATCATTTTAGCTTCTAAAATCCACACAACGTCTGCTCGGGAGCTTGCGTCAGCTGGCTGGCATCGCAGAAGAAAATGTTATCTTCGACGGTTTTGCCGATAATTTAGCGAAGAAAAATAACTCCTTGGTACATTATCTACTTCCAAACCCAGCATATGACTTGATAGTTCAAATGTCTTTGTAGGGGAGCATTTTCCGCGAAAGATATTCTCATATTTCGGGGGTTTCGAGTATAATTTGATCAGCAGATCCTCCATAGGCCCACGCTATCGTTCGCAAAACAATGGGTTTAAACCCACTGATCATTTTTATGCATATGTTTAATGAGTCGTTTTCATCACCATTCAAACATTTTAAACCGTGTCAAGATCATATTTTTGTGTTCGTGTAGTTCATTGTTTTGTTTTGCAGATATCGCCCAAGAAAAGGGCACGAAGCTTCACTTTTCAATCGCGTCTTCAATTGAGCGATCTCGAAATTGTGCTTGTTTTTGCGCCTTCCGACATCTAGTTTTTGAAAACCAAAGTATTTTTGGACACAATATTAACAGGATATTTTATTCCTGCGGTCCGTTGATCGCTTTCTTTTAAATTCTTTGAGCAATCATCGGATGAAAAACTTTTCAGGTGTCATATTTTAGCGGCCATTGAAACCTCACGGAGCGGTTCACTCGTGACGTCATAATGGCTAGGATCATCGGCCGCGCAATCGCATGGCTGCGCAAGGAAAGTTGACCCCTCCCTCCTGATCAGAAATAAATGCATTCATTCGTTCGTTACGTCACTTACAATATAAAGTAAAGTTATTTACATGTCCAGCAATAGAATAGTCAAAAGAATAAAACTTAGCTATACTTATTTACAAGTTCTCATTAAACTTATAAGATGAGAGGAAACTTGTCAGGGAGGAGCTGATTCCAACCTTTAGCAGTTCTTGGGAAGAACGATACTTAAACCATCACATCCTTCTTGCAATAAGGTTCAACAAACTTTAACCTATCACGTCGTACTGCTCCCAGTACGAGTCTTATTGTTAAAGTATGATAAAATATAATTAAACAACTTCCCTTTTTTTATTACCGATCCATAATCAGAGTCCGCGTTGCCGAGGAAATATAATATTACATAAAAAAGCAATAGCTTATTTATTACATTAGAGCTCCTTTATTACATTAGTGGTTAAAAATTTATTACAATAGTGGTTAGCTTTTTTATTACATTAGTGGTTGATTTTTATTACTTTAGTAGTTAGTATTACATTAGTAGTTGAATTTTATTACATTAGTGGTTAGTATTACATCAGTAGTCGGTAATTACATTAGTGGGTGATACAGACGCTGCATCTTTCGGTTTGAACTTAAACTGATGCGAATCGTTGAAGTCTTCAACTGAATGATACCGGCATCTGATCGAAAAAGCATTCAGTGTTGTGAGCTGGTATAAAACTGCCAAATGCCGATAGGGGTTCAAAAGTTGAATCAACTAGTACACTTCAAATTCCTTTGGCCGCTAAACTTTGTAAAGATAATGTTATGCTAAGAATGCTGCATGTAGAAATAAATTGTACTTTCCTTGGCAAAGTTGAATGCATGATGCACTAAGCGGGAGCACTTTCTATAGCAGTAATCCCCCTAGAAATTCTCCCCCTGTTATTTGCAGGATAATTAATGAATTGCATTTCTCTTTTATTGCTCAGAAACACTATTTTGTTTGGGCTTTTAAAACAACAAACATAAAATTTTGCAAGCTCTAGTAGTCATAGAAGGTCAGAATTATCCCCGTTGCTGCGTTCCCCTTGCGTTCCGTGTGCGTTCCCTTTCGATTCCCTCAAGAAAGTGCGTTCCCTTTATTAATATGCATAACGGTCGAGTTCATGACGTGACCTATTGTTATAACTTTGGGTTCCTCCATACTAATGAAGTGTCTAGGTAAATTATTACTATTCAAACTGTCTAGGTAAAATGCGTTCCTGCATAATAATTTTTGACTTCCTCCATACTAATTCGGTATAGGTTTACTGATAAGCGTCGCTCGAGTACAATGGAAACAATAAGGTTGCCTGGGCTTGTCCGTTAATAATGAACCCTGATTGGCTCATGAGAAATCTATTAACTGTTCAAAATAAAAGCGCGTTCTCCGTTGAGTACTTTATTCTTGTCACAAACTCCAGTAACAAATATTTTTGAGCGGATAGCTTCCAAACATGCAAGTCGAATCCACATCTAAACCTATGTTAACCGTGGACGAAGCTAATGAGGACACAATTAGTGCGTTTGAAGAAACTGATGGTGCAGTGGAGTTGAGAATCAAGAACAGCGTATGTCTCGTCATAGACTTGGAGGGGTTCTTTGTGCAAAAGAAATTTCAAGTGCGTGAAATGGGTTATTACTCTTGGGATGAACACTTTGACCGCCATGCTTTCTTCCAGCCAGCAGCACTTAAAAACTTGTCTCACAAGGATAAAAAGACAGTGAATTTTGCAAAACATAACATACACGGACTTACTTATCAGCCCCGTTACCAAGAGAGAGCATATGAGCATGATGAAGTAGATATTGTTTTACTGAGATTATACAGCCAATTCAAGACGGATAAAAGAACTGTGGTAGCCTACAAAGGGGGCCATGTTGAAAAAGACTTATTAAACAAATTGAACATTCCTTGTCTCGATTTAGAAACTTGGGGTTGCCCCAAATACGAACAGTTAAAACAAACGATTGTAGAACCATTAGCGAGTTGTGGTTTCCACTTAAATGATAATATTCACCATTGTCCCATGACCGAGTGTCAGGCGTTTTGGTTATGGTTTCAAACTTACGTCAAGTAAATAATCAGTTTCCACGTCCTGTAATTTTTGGGAAAAATAATATTAAAGTTGGTTAACTTAACACTAGACTCGCCTAAACTTGCCCGTTAATAATTACCCTGATTGGAAAAAATCTCTTATGTGTTAAAATTACAAGCGGGCAGATTTCAAAAGCGTTATCTTTCTCGCAATCGCTTTGCTCAGAAATATTTCGTTCGAGTTCGTTGCTTGGAAAAATCCTGTTCCCTGTTTATCAACATGGCTTTTTTCACTAGCGTTGTTGATCTTCAAGCTGCTTTGAACGCTCGTTTTACTGCCCGTGATTCGGAAACGTTGATAAGCGCAAATTTTTTTTTTTTGAAAGCGTAATAAGGTTCTCTAGCTCTCTTTGAAAACTTTCTCCGATTTTCGAAACGTTAATTTGTCCGGACTCTTTTAACCTCGATTGGTTTAGGTAGAATCTATCATGCTTTTATTCGCAGCTTTGCTGACGAGAGAGAATTAAATTCTTAGCTAAGAACTCGAGTTTTCCGCTCCGTTAGTCACGCACTGAACTCCACTCCCTAGATTTGCATACTGACAAAACTCGAACGGAGAAACCCATGGGACAGCTCTATCATTGAAATGACAACAATAGAAGCTCGGACCACTAATTAATTGTCAATACGCCACAATAAATATTTTTGAACAGCACGTTTCTTGATTATTACTTGTTAATAGCGATATGATTCAAATACACAGAGATTTGAAATGAATAAAAATACATTTATTGACAACGAAAGCTCCAACAACTACGAAATATACATCTCAGTCATTATAAAAATCTACGATTGCGAATTAAATTGATTTCTATTTGGTCTATGAACCTAATAGACAACACAAAACAACTGTTAAATATTTAAGACCGAGAAAATGAACAAGTGCTTTTCAAAGACGTTTATCGCAATCCATTTTAACTCAGTGTTTACAACTCTCTGAGCTCTAACTCGTCAAGTACTACAGTTTGTTCTTTCTATGCGGGCATGATCCAGTAACAACAATATGACGAATAAATTCAGTCTTTATCTTCACTGGGAACATGGTAAATTACCTCCTTTTTGCTTAGCTTGGTTTAAATAGTATTCTTCGTACAACTTGTGATTTGGAGTATAAAGTTTCTTCATCGCGTTTAAAAATTAGCGGGTCTCCTCTGACAGAAATGAAGTGTAAGCAACACTTTACCAAGTTCAAATGGGACAGTTTCTCCTCCTCCTCCTCAATTCTATTGTTTTCCCTCCTCCTCCTCCTCCTCCTCCTCCTCCTCCTCCTCCTCAATTCTATTGTTTTCCCTCCTCCTCCTCCTCCTCAATTCTATTGTTTTCCCTCCTCCTCCTCCTCAATTCTATTGTTTTCCCTCCTCCTCCTCCTCCTCCTCAATTCTATTGTTTTCCCTCCTCCTCCTCCTCCTCCAATTCTATTGTTTTCCCTCCTCCTCCTCCTCAATTCTATGTTTCCCTCCTCCTCCTCCTCCTCCTCCTCCTCCTCCTCAATTCTATTGTTTTCCCTCCTCCTCCTCCTCCTCCTCAATTCTATTGTTTTCCCTCCTCCTCCTCCTCAATTCTATTGTTTTCCCTCCTCCTCCTCCTCCTCAATTCTATTGTTTTCCCTCCTCCTCCTCCTCCTCAATTCTATTGTTTTCCCTCCTCCTCCTCCTCAATTCTATTGTTTTCCTCCTCCTCCTCCTCATCTTGTTCCCTCCTCCTCCTCCTCCTCCTCCTCCTCAATTCTATTGTTTTCCCTCCTCCTCCTCCTCCTAAACACAGGAGAAACTGTCCCATTTGAACTTGGTAAAGTGTTGCTTACACTTCATTTCTGTCAGAGGAGACCCGCTAATTTTTAAACGCGATGAAGAAACTTTATACTCCAAATCACAAGTTGTACGAAGAATACTATTTAAACCAAGCTAAGCAAAAAGGAGGTAATTTACCATGTTCCCAGTGAAGATAAAGACTGAATTTATTCGTCATATTGTTGTTACTGGATCATGCCCGCATAGAAAGAACAAACTGTAGTACTTGACGAGTTAGAGCTCAGAGAGTTGTAAACACTGAGTTAAAATGGATTGCGATAAACGTCTTTGAAAAGCACTTGTTCATTTTCTCGGTCTTAAATATTTAACAGTTGTTTTGTGTTGTCTATTAGGTTCATAGACCAAATAGAAATCAATTTAATTCGCAATCGTAGATTTTTATAATGACTGAGATGTATATTTCGTAGTTGTTGGAGCTTTCGTTGTCAATAAATGTATTTTTATTCATTTCAAATCTCTGTGTATTTGAATCATATCGCTATTAACAAGTAATAATCAAGAAACGTGCTGTTCAAAAATATTTATTGTGGCGTATTGACAATTAATTAGTGGTCCGAGCTTCTATTGTTGTCATTTCAATGATAGAGCTGTCCCATGGGTTTCTCCGTTCGAGTTTTGTCAGTATGCAAATCTAGGGAGTGGAGTTCAGTGCGTGACTAACGGAGCGGAAAACTCGAGTTCTTAGCTAAGAATTTAATTCTCTCTCGTCAGCAAAGCTGCGAATAAAAGCATGATAGATTCTACCTAAACCAATCGAGGTTAAAAGAGTCCGGACAAATTAACGTTTCGAAAATCGGAGAAAGTTTTCAAAGAGAGCTAGAGAACCTTATTACGCTTTCAAAAAAAAAAATTGCGCTTATCAACGTTTCCGAATCACGGGCAGTAAAACGAGCGTTCAAAGCAGCTTGAAGATCAACAACGCTAGTGAAAAAAGCCATGTTGATAAACAGGGAACAGGATTTTTCCAAACAACGAACTCGAACGAAATATTTCCTAGCAAAGCGATTGCGAGAAAGATAACGCTTTTGAAATCTGCCCGCTTGTAATTTTAACACATAAGAGATTTTTTCCAATCAGGGTAATTATTAACGGGCAAGTTTAGGCGAGTCTAGTGTTAAGTTAACCAACTTTAATATTATTTTTCCCAAAAATTACAGGACGTGGAAACTGATTATTTACTTGACGTAAGTTTGAAACCATAACCAAAACGCCTGACACTCGGTCATGGGACAATGGTGAATATTATCATTTAAGTGGAAACCACAACTCGCTAATGGTTCTACAATCGTTTGTTTTAACTGTTCGTATTTGGGGCAACCCCAAGTTTCTAAATCGAGACAAGGAATGTTCAATTTGTTTAATAAGTCTTTTTCAACATGGCCCCCTTTGTAGGCTACCACAGTTCTTTTATCCGTCTTGAATTGGCTGTATAATCTCAGTAAAACAATATCTACTTCATCATGCTCATATGCTCTCTCTTGGTAACGGGGCTGATAAGTAAGTCCGTGTATGTTATGTTTTGCAAAATTCACTGTCTTTTTATCCTTGTGAGACAAGTTTTTAAGTGCTGCTGGCTGGAAGAAAGCATGGCGGTCAAAGTGTTCATCCCAAGAGTAATAACCCATTTCACGCACTTGAAATTTCTTTTGCACAAAGAACCCCTCCAAGTCTATGACGAGACATACGCTGT
>JAHPZR010003016.1:97500-130252 GCA_019787425.1 Platygyra sinensis | reverse complement strand
TGAGCTTTCAACTTGTATTTTCTTAAACTGCCTTATGTGAAGGTGGTACATGTAGTTCATTTCCTTCATCCAGTATTCATTTTTTTTTTTAGTCCAGACCAAGTAGTGTGGGTTAAGACCCAGATTAAGGTCATTATGTCTTGTTTTTGGGCAAGACACTCGACTCTCACAGTGCCTCTCTTTCTATTTCCTGTATAATGTACATGTAGTCTGTCAATGCCCACTCTAATCAAGAGCATGGGCAAAACAGTGTTATAGTGTAGCTGTGAACAGAGTAGTATGATTCCAGAGATTTTAATAGTTGGTGTGATGTTTCACGACTTTTATCAGAGTGTAGATATAAATGCAGAGTGGAGTGCTTTCTCTATGAACACATGTATACACAGTAACTACAGCATACATACATGTAGTCAGATTTAAGTTTGTGTCATAGTAGACTAAACTAAAGTTTGATCGACATCAAATCTCTCCAAGAACTATTGCTTATAGCATAGTCAAGCATAAACATCGGGGCTGAATCTGATTAACCTGAACTAGGATTACCGTAACTTGGAAATTTTTATTTCAGTTTTGTGACTTTGGGGTGGGATTTTCTGTTTATATTGTTTGGTACTCTGTTTTGAGTTTGAGTAATCTCAAAAAACTCAAAACATAAGCAGTGGAAAACAGTTTTTCAAGAAAATTAATACCTCAATGGTTAAAGGAGCTGCGTCACGGTTGATCGGTTTGTAAAATTTAGCCTAATGTTTTTCAATTTCATTGTTTGTAATCCGCGTCAATCTTCTCCATCCTTAACCATCCTTGTTCCTATATGGTTCAATATTATCTTTTGGTGTTTTTCCATCCCTGTGAAGCATTATTTTCAGATTTCCTTCAATTCAAAGGTAATTTTGTCGATGGTCAAAATAACTCAATTTACCATGACGGAGCCCCTTTTAAGGATATTTTCTGCGGAGCGAGCGGAGCGGAGCGAGCGAGAAGCAACATAATCAGGATTTAAAAAGAATATATAAAATGGATTACGAATTCTCGAATTCATCACTTTTTACCAGAATGCATTGCATTTAACCAGAGTGCACTGTGCCACTTTTTACCAGAGTGCTTTGCGCCACGAACAACACGAGGATGACATAACCGTCTTTTCGCGTGGATTCCAATGAGAATTTTTGCTCTGATTTACGAAATGACATACTAAGCTCAAAACTAAGACGTCACAATTAATCGTCCGAATTTACAAACTTTCACATACTGCATTAAGAACAAACTCAAGAGTTATGAAAGTCAAGCACGATCTCCTTCCCATCTTTTTACAGGCAAATCAGAACAAAACATAACCACCATTAAACCTTTCTCACTGGAATCCACACGAGAAGATAGCGTGACATCTTCGTGTAGTCCGTGACGCCGCAGTGCACTGTTTCTGCTCGCTCGCTACGCTAGCTTCGTAGCAACAAGGTACAACAAATTTCAGTCTCTTTGGCTTGTGGTTTAATATTATTAGATTATTGGTAATCGGTAATCGGTGGACCGGTAACCCTTGTCACACTTCGCCATCGATACGTCATGATGCATGAAGTTGATGCATACAAGGACAGATTTTAATTTACACACCACAATTTGACACTACTTTAAGAAATAAAGGTTATAACGTAAGACTTGGAACGCGCGCGCAGATAGATTAATGACTTCGTAAAATATGCCACTATCAACAGAATGTGCCGCTGCATTACTATCTTTTAGATACCCTAGTTTTAAGGATGCAAGAAGTTGTCTTGACTTAAAGCACATTCTCGTTACTGCATATATTACTGTGAGAGATGTGTGGAGACTAATAAATTGGAATTTGTGTGTTGTTCATGAGGCCATTATTTTTTGTTAATTGATTGTGACAGGTGTCGGTGCCTTGTACATTAGAAGAAGGCCTCGTGTTAGGGTGGAGCCTATTCAGAGTGGAGGAGGACAAGAGAGGTATTAGACACCACAGTCAACTTATTAATCAAGACTGTCACAAAATTAATCCCCTTCTGTTAGCTTAACAGCAGATTTGATTTCCGCTCTTGAATGGCAGATTATACTCTTGCGGTTGTGTCTCTTGCTTAGTCAAAAAATAGATTCCAAGTTGCCGTGCATCTGTTCAGTGAAAGATATGTAGATCATGCACAGAAGATGTAAAAATGTTGTAAGAACAAAAAGCCGTTTGGCGAGTGTGTCACTAATGTTTTTATCACATTTTGACGTCATCTGTGATCTATTACTGAACAGACGCACAGCAACATGGAATCTGTGTTTTATATAGTACAGAAACAAGAAGCTGCTGATAACGTCATCTGTACGTCAGTCCTAGTAAATCTTAAGTAAGAGCCAATCAAAATGCCAGAATAATTTAACTTGTTATTTAAAACAATATTTGACACTATTTTCTGGTTATCAAAATGAATCTGATTATCTCTAGGGGCATGCGCAGTGGTACTGTACCGCACGTGTTAGCAGTTGGACTGGGAGCAGCTTGTGAAGTGGCTTTGGAAGAACTGGAGGTAAACTGGTGATGTTAGTTCAGAACCAATAGATTTCCTTCATTTGAAGGATCCCTTTATCGTTGCAAAAATGTCTTCCTTGCAATGTTGAACCCCAATCGTTTAATGTATTATTTTTGCAGTATGACCATAAAAGGGTAACAGAGTTGTCCAATAGACTGGTGAATGGCATCGCAGCCGGGTTAACTCACGTGGTCAGGAACGGTGACCCGGATCAGTCATATCCCGGATGTGTGAACCTGTCGTTCGCTTTTGTTGAGGGAGAGAGTCTCTTGATGGCTCTTAAGGACGTGGCGTTGTCATCAGGAAGGTGGGGACAAAAGATTGTGTTACATGAATGGACAAACGCCATAATATTATCCAAATTTGGTTACAATCACACGTGTATTTTAAGCTTCTTTGACCCGAAAACCGTTAAGCCGTTAAGTTCTTCCATTTTATTCAAACTAGCGACGACGCTTAATCAGTCAGTTTACGTATTTAGAGTAAAGATCATGGCCATCTGAGGAACAACGCGATTGTAATTCAGATTCTCTCAAGTGCACTTGGGGAAAATGTCAAAGCTCGATTAGAAGATTTTTGATGCTGATCTTGGGTCAAAAAGGTTAACCATAGTTCTTTCTGTTAACAGCGCGTGTACGTCAGCTTCGTTAGAGCCTTCCTATGTTCTCCGAGCGATAGGTGCCGATGAAGACCTCGCACATTCATCTATCAGGTACATGTATGGCTTGCACAAAGGGCAAATATGTGTGCGCATGTCTTTTTTATCCATGACGGTGACGCAATCTCGTTCCCAGATCCCTTGTCTTTGGTCAACGCCAAGACGTGTCTTGGCGCTGACCAAAAGACGCGTGGGCTTTGGGAACGAGATTTATGGTGACGACGCCGAGAGCGACTTTAGTAAAAATATTAATGTTTTTCGTTTAAATTTTTCTTTCTTTTTCCGTAATCGTCTCAGTGTCTGTTCGGTCCGTCAACCGGTTTAAACACTATCTCGGGTTAATTGAAAAAGAAAATACGAAAAATTAACCGTCGAGATTCACCTTCTCCACACTACGCCGAACAGTCGCCCAGTCATTTCGTACACATATTCAAAGATTTAGAACGCGTTTGAAGAGCTGTTGTCCTGTACACGCAACCTCGTTCCCAGGGCCTTTTCCGCTGTACTCGAAACCTTTTGTTTTGGTGACCGCTGACGGTCTCGTTGGCGTCCGTCGCCGTCATGGTTTGCTTAAGCTCTGCACTGCTGTTGTACAACGGCTTGCTGTTTCCTCTGGAGATTGGTTCTCGCGGAGATTAATTGTTGAAATGATGTTATGTGGCATGTTGGTTAAGGAAAGTTGTTGATTTTTTGTCTTTGTTAAAGATTTTCCTCTTTTCCTAACATTTTTTTAAAGTCAATTTTCTGTTACAAAGGCCAACTGTATCGATTTTTTATTAGATTTGGTTCGGGAGTGCGAAAATATTGATGTTATGAGCAATTAAAAATTAATCTTATTGCATTATCGTTATCCCGGCCTTAAGAGTCCTCATGGGCCCGATGAGGATTAGTTTTTTTTTTTTATTATTGCATTATCGTGAACTGGTGACGCGAATAAAGAAGACCGTGAACTCGGGAATATTTGTTTGATTTACAACCAAATTCTCAGCACTGACATCGAAAAAAGCTGCGAGAGTTAATATTTTGAACTTGTAAATGAAACCTCCATTCAAATACTCTAATGGTCATGTATCGCAATCTTGTTACCATATGTCGTGATTTTGTTCAGTCTAGCGTTCGGTCTCCGCCGACGGCTCATCCTCGGTGTAAAAACCTGTGATACTCACCACAAAGAAAACAAAGAAGTTCACATAATAGACCTAACCCTAACAATAGCTACAAAACAAAGAAAAACTTCAGGTTTTTACACCGAGGTAAACCCCCGCCGACCGCGCAGGTTTGGGTGCTAGATTGCTTATGTGATCGCTGATTGTGTTCCATATTCAGATTTGGAATCGGACGGTTCACAACAGAAGATGAAATAGATTATACTGTGGAAAGAACAATTAAACATGTCAAGCGGCTTCGTGAAATGAGGTTAGTAAAACAAAAACGTTCCTTTTAGTTAATTTGTAGATATCTGCCTACAAAGCACTTTTCCGTTTAGTAATATTTGTTAGTATCTGTCTATGAAACGGCTTTTCGATGAAACTTTTTCCCAACCGCCTTGTAGAATATTCTTTGGGTTATGTGCTTATCTTTTTACTCTTTTCAGCCACCGCTGAATATTCTGTTTTCGTATAATTATCATAATAATAATAATAATTAAGCATGCTCGTTCAGTAGGCGCATAGCGTCTGTTCTCTTGACCAATCACGTACGTAATACCACGCCATTCGAATTTTCCCGCCTTTTTACACGTCAAGCCGTTACCATTCTTGTTGGCCAATGTTACAATGGTTAAGGATTAGTTTACAGGAAAGAAAACGTTCTTAGCATCGTTTTTCATTCCTTGCAGCCCATTGTGGGAGATGGTTCAAGAAGGAATTGACCTCAAGACCATCCAGTGGTCACAGCACTGATTGTGGACAACGAGGCTTTCTTCTTTTCCTTTTAAGCTGTGATGTTAAAGTGCAGATTCTCCTCACAGCTCTCCATAACTTCATTCTTATTGTCTCGAGAGAACTTAGTTCTCTTTCAATAATTTCTTTTGTGACCAGTTACTGTTGCCAGTGGCCTGTTTTGAGTGGTGATGTTTCACATCAGAAACGTTTCTTCCTCTTTTGTCAATTTTCCAAACTCCGAGAAGAAAGATAGAAAACCAAGCGTCGTGGAGTAATTCTGGCGAACACAGTCTCGAGTGTTTGATGTATTTAAACTTCATGAATTATAAGAGAAATTGAGGCAAGATTCTGAACTCGCTCTAGCTTAAAGGAGCTGTTACTTTCGAATTTTACTTGTTAATGTTCTCAGCATATTACCAGCATTGTTGCTGGGGTAAAATTAAACTTCATACCATAAATAGACAGCAGCGGAACCCTTAGAGAGGATCAGTATTTAATAGGACGGTTTGTCTTACACTTTGCGGTCTGGAAGCGAAAGTTGAAAAAAAATGTAGGTCCGCATGGCAAACGAATAGCCACTTAATGGTGCTTAACAATAGTTATTTGTTTTGTGAGTTACTAAGGGCTCTAGGAGAAAGAGGTTAGAACAATAACATCACTACTACGTTACAGTTGACTGCTTGATTTATCTATTGTCTCAGAACTCTTCATCGCTAGAGCTAAGATTATTCAAGTAAGGAACGGAGAGCTTTAAAGAGCTATTGTAATGCTGTTAAACAACATAATAAATTGCGTGCATTTCAACTTTGTCTTTGTGAGAAGAGTGGGGGCAAAATTTGAGTGACCAGGGTTTTGCTATTCCTAGCAACAGACTGAGGCTTTTTATATTTCGTATTCTTGGAGGAACATGGAGCAACTGAGCACACATTCTCTTAGGTTTTTTTGTTCTCGAAGTGCTCGGGAATTCTTTAACATTGCCTGCCGAGAAAGCCAGAACAGTGTTTGAAACTAGAAAAACTTTTCGACAGAGTTAGGTCGCTCAAAATAAAATTAAAGCGTTTTGAAAATGCTAATTTACAGAGAGACGCAAATTTTAATGAAAATTTCAATGACAATTCGGGTGCAGCACTGACCTCTGACCGGAAAGTGGAAGATTTTGCCAGTGGACAAATTAAAATCATTTCTGAAAATCGGACAGAGTTAAAATTTCATTTGTATTACAGCTAATGATCTAAATCCAAGCTTTGACCAAACAGGCGGAAGAAAAATTGTAATAGATTTTGGTAAAACATTCCATGCAAATCGCTACTGATAGTTAATCCCGGTGGTTTTATTTCGTTTACACTTTGACAACTAAAAAGAAACATGATCACGTCACCGTTTCACGTTCTTGTCGGCCGAACAAATAAATTCACTGCTTTATCTCTTTAAAAGGAACATCCATTTGGCGAGATCACGTGGAACAGATTATTATTATTATTATTATTATTATTATTATTATATTATTATTATTATTATTGTTGTTGTTGTTGTTGTTGTTGTTGTTTTTGTTGTTGTTGTTATTTTGCCATGATAGCCAAAAAAGGGCCGTAAATGAAGAAAGAGTGAAAAACCCGCCTGTTATTTCCCTCGAAATACCTTCGAATCCTCGCTCCTTTTAACCCTTACATACATGTTAATATTTGTTTGCGATCCTTTAACTCTAAGCCGATAACACACATTTTGCCTTCCAAAACGATCCAACGCGAATGCTAAAGTACTCCAAATGTCGTAGGATAGAGAGTTTCTTCTCCGAGAAACTGCATGTAGCGTCTTCGTTGTACGGTTTTCCGTGGCACTCCCTGTGTGTGGAATTAACGCTGACAGCCTCTTCGCTGTAGAAAACCTCCACGCCATGATGGTATGGACCACTGAGGTTTTTTGGTGCTCCGTCTACAAATGGGAAATGAGGGACCAAATCATTGGAATTAACAACTCTCCAACTGTTGTTGACCAGTTGATCGTGTTGCTGAGCATATTTGTAGTTGCCAACTCGAGGCATGCCAAACGTGTACAAGATGATGTTCTTACGAGGAGCAATGTTGTGATATGCGAGCCAGGTACTTGCCAGCGAAGCTATTGTTGCTCCCAGAGAATGTCCTGTGACCCAGATCTGATACGATGGGTTCTTCACAACGAGAGCTTTCGCTTCTGTCTCCATGCTCGGCCATAACAGAAAAAAAGCTCTCTTCCAGTAGGACTGAACTTTACCGTTGAGAAAGCTCTCTTCAGGAGTAAGAAACGATTCTAAGAATTCGACAATCGCTTGCTCAAATTTTTCAGAGCCACGAAAAGCGACCACGACAGCTTTCAAGACGTGCGACACGGCAACATAGCCAGAGCATTCGTTTTCAAGGATGTCACACTTTGTCGTAACCACACGCTGAAGTTGGAACTTTTCAGATGGCAGAACTTTTTCAAGGCATTCCTGTTTGTGACTTGGGGCGTACGCAACCGCTGAGAGATACAACATCTTCATCGATACTTCAGGATCGTAATGGGGCACTCCGTCCTCGCAGTGAGAGTTGTGAACAACACTTTCTTCTGTGCTGCAAGGACTCGCGGCATCAGCGCCTGGTGCATGGCACTTGTTATCTCTCTTGCACCATCTACACTGAATGAAACGAGAGCTCACGCAGTCAGCACAGTTGTTAGCGCTACACAAGTGGGCTACGACCACGGTCAGTTGAGGAAGAAACACAATGAAACCAAGAAGAACATGACGAAACATCTTTGTCTTTGGCTTTGTGGAACACGAACGAATCGGGTATTGAACTGTCAAGTCACCTTCAGTAAATGCTGTTTCACTTGATCCTAACAAGCCTTATATGGATCGACCCACGTTGATTAATGCAGTCGTTGGAAAGTGAAGAAAATCCGCAATTGTATGACTTTCGAAAGTAGCTATTCAACAGTTGAGTCAGGACTGACGAAAAACGTTTCGAAAGCAACCGTTGTTTGGAATTTAATCGTAGCACAAGTCATCCTCGAGCCCAAGCCAGCATGGAGTTACGAGGCAACTTCGGACTGATCATCCTTAATTTTGTCGTTTTTGCTAACAAGCCATACGCGCTAATTGATATGTTTTTTTTTTCAGAAGTTGCCAGTCTCGCCGTGCTAGTTCGTTTTCTCTCAACATTTCGTATCCGGTTTGCTTTTCAAGTAATTATCATAATGAAGTATTTCTAAGATAACTAGTGGTAAAATAATCGGCTGGGTATTTAAGCAGCGTGTAAGTGATTCGTCCTGACCATTACCGAAAGATCAGTTTTCATTTTCAGCTGAATCTTGTAAACACCAGAAAACAAATAATTTCATTCTCAAGGGAGGGAAAATTGTGAAGTGTATGTAATATAAACGGGCTTCGGTACTTAAAAAATCGCTACTCTCTTGTTTTTATCGGAGAAGGTATCGGCATGGCAGAGGTCATGGGTTCGAATCGCGTTATGCCCGAATTTTGTTTTTTTTATTTAATTTTTTTTTCAGGCTTTAAATTCACAACTGCTTAGGTTGTGTGCATAACTGCGATGATCAATCATATCTTGTTATCGGCATTCTCCGCAGTTCAAATATGTCAACTTTCATATATTCAGTTGCTTTCTTCACCTTTCACGGGTATATTACGAACTTGCAAAGTGGCCAGCTCCCACTTGGCTTGATAGCTCAGTTGTTAGAGCACTGCACCGGTATCAGAGAGGCAGTTGTCCTCAGTATCCCTTTCAGGCCTTAATGTTTTTCAGGCTTTAATTTCACAACTGATTAAGTTGTATGCATACTTTCGACCCGGGACTTGCGATGATCAATCATATCTTCGTATTCGATTCTCCGCAGTCCAAATAGATGAACTTTCATATATATTCGTTTGTATTCTTCACAGCTGTTTGTTAGTTGAACTAAATGTTGTAATCTCCCGCGGCGATCGTAGCGCAATTATTTTGATAAAAAGGGAAATGTATTTGTGTGAATCGACATTAAAAAATGGTAGCTTTTTTCGCCTTTTTAATAGCGGAAAATAAACCGCAAACCAGCAAATGGGACTTGAAAGACTGTTGCGGTGATAATCAGTCAAAAATAATTTCAGCCACACAGTGAAAAACCAACTCAATCTTTCAAACTGAAAGAAAACAAGAAAACAAACGTTACGTTGTGTTGAAGTCGAAGTTCACTCTTGATCGGGCTCCAAGCAACAGCACGTTGAATTTGCCTAGATATTGAACATAGCATAACAATTTCCTGTTGCGAAATTAGCAATTGTAGCTCAAAAATCTTCATTGCTCCGAGACGGTTTACAGTGAATAAGGAAAGGAAAGTAAACTTTGGGTTTCCTGGGTTTTGATCATCTTTCAGGTAATTAAGTTTCCACTTCCTGTCTTTGGCTCATTTCGCTTCGATCCGTTCCGTTTGGTTTCGCAAAATATAGTAAGCCAGTTTCAGTTTTTTACACCGCTAACCCCGATGAACCCTCAATGAACAAGTTAAAACTTGACTTAATCGGGACTTCGTCGAACTGAAATCCTAGTAACCCCATGCCTTGTCGGCGCAATACGAAGACAGGCGCTAGCGTGATGGCCTGGATCCGTGCTGAATGCGGCTGATACAGGATTTTTTACCCCTCCCCCCTTAGATCCGCTCCAGCCGTAAAAAGGTGGTGACATGTGAATACCCACTTAGTCATTGATAATTTTCTGATTCTCTCTGGTTGTCTTTCCCTTAGGCCACGTTTTAGCGTTTGAAATCTGCGGTTAATGCTGTTTTGCTTGTGTTACTTGCCAGGGGCACTGAGGAGACATTAGAGAGCTTCGTAGGACATTCACAAACAACAGCTTCCTTGTCCTTCACTTTTGCACTGTAATGATTGTCAATCGAAACCGAAAGAGATTAGAGCTGAAACACGTTTATCGATATATATAAAAATACAACAGCTGTCTGTCGGTAATCATTATTTTGTTAGCCGTTTTGAAGGAAGTGGAGTATGCAACAAGGAAGCTGATAGAATATTTTTAACGTTTAGAACTGACCGGAAGATCATGCAGTCTTAATAAAATATATATCTACATATAAATACAATTATCATTTGCAAAGTTTAAGTTTGGATTTAAGTTTTTCCGGCAGACACTAAACATCTAAGTTGCTTAAAAGAGTGTAGCCTGCATGGCAGGCCGCAGAAGTGGAGTAAAATGGTAAATAATAAAGCAAGCGCGATCTTCCTCGTCCGATCCTCTCGCGCTCGTCTTTCCCCTTTCCTTCCCTTCAAACGCCTACCTACCCTGGTCCCAGAGGTTTTTCTTGATTTTTCATCTCATGCGGCTGGTTCTCTCATCTCATGCGGAGAAAAAATCAAGAAAAACCTCTAGGACCAGGGTAACGCCTGCCACGCGGGCTATATAAATAGCCCTGAGTGGCAGGCCGTAGAAGTGGAGGGAAATGGTAAATAAAAAAGTAAGCCCTCAGCGCGATTCTCCCACGGAAAAGGCGAGCGCGCGAAGCGAGGGAGAATCGCGTGGGGGCTTACTTTATTTATTTACCATTTCCCTCCACTTCTACGGCCTTTCACTCGGGCTATTTACATAGCCTGCGTGTAAAAGGAAGTCTTTTTCCACTCCCCTTCGGACGCCTGCCACTCAGGCTAGACTGGGGTTAGCTTTCAATTCATTTTTTCAATGTAATCTAATTACACATTTTAGGAAGTACCGATTACTTAAGCTGATTACTTAAAGCTGATTCCTTAAAGCTGATTCTTCAGTTCACTGTCAGTTCAACTGCTATCGTATCATCATGATCAGTGCAGTGTTATACTTTCTTTTGTTCCTTCCACATTGAACGCAGTGGTTGCCTTCTTCTGCAACGACAACAACTGCGAAGGCTGCGTAAGCTCGCCCTTCTTTCAGTGCAGATGGTGCAGGAGGGATAACGAATGCTATTTCCCAGGCGATGTGATTACAAATCCCTGCAGCCGAGCGGAAAATATTGTGAAAAAATCTCACTGTGCTGACAAATTGTCACGTTACGATACTGGATTATCGATGAAGATGTTGCTTCTGTCAGCAGTAGCGTACGATCCAGTACATCCCTCAACAATGCCTTAATAATGCTCTCCCACTTGACAAGTTCAGAACTTCAGAGAGTGGTTACAAAGAAACTGTGGCTTTACTGGTCAGAACTGTGCTGGCTATGTTAGCCGTTTCGCATTCAATGAAAGCTGTTGTGGTCGCTTTTCGTGGCTCTGAGAATTTCGATCAAGCGCTTCGACAATTTGTTGACAACTCTGCTTACCCCAAAGAAACGAGTTCTAAACGGCCAGGTTCAGTCCTACTGGAAAGAGAGGTTTTGATTTGTTATGGCCTCGCATGAGAGACGGAAGTGGGGAACACTCTCGTTTCACAGAAATCCATCGTAATGCAGACTTTGGGTCACAGGACATTCCGTTGGGAAGGAGCAATGGGCTTCGTTGGCAAGTACTTGGCTCGCTTAATTATCAACATTGACTCCTCGTAAAGAATAAATCATCGTGTACACGTTTCGGGCATGCCTAGAGTGTTGATAACTGACAAATATGCTCTGCAACACCGTGACAGATCAACTTGGTAAACAACAGCTGAGAGAAGTTGTTAATGGCAATGATTTGGTTTCCGTCATTTCCCTCCTGTATTTTCTTTGAGTCATTTTGAACGGCCCTTACCAGTCATGGCGTGGAAGTTTTTCGTACAGTCAGGAAAAGGCTACCAGGCGTTTATTCCCCACACAAGGGAATGTCACGGTAAACACGTACAACGAAGAGGTCCACATGCCGCTATTTTTCAAAATTTAAAGTGATCACATACCGAATCTAGCGAAAGACACCAACCGTACTTCAGCATTCCGGTGGGAACATCTAACAATCAGGCTGGTACCCCCGACCACGCTAGATGGTGCAAAGAATCTCAAAGTAGAAAATTCCGGAAACAGCTATTCAGAGAAGCCTAGAAAGATCCGCTCACATGCGTGCATTGCGAATGGGCATCCTCGTGTAGAATTACTAAATTTACTTACTTTCTTTGCGGCTTCGAATAGACACTCCAAGTTGTTGCTCTAGGGTAGAACTAGCAAGAATGTCATTTTAGTTTTTGTTAGTCGGTATATGAGTGGCCATCGAATTTATTTCAACTAGCACATCACAACTTTTTAAAAAACCCGTTTTAGGCCCGCCGCTAGTGCTCTTAAGGTGTTTTTTATGATTGTAACCGAACGCTTCATGCAACTGACGTCTGTCGTCCAGAGTTGGTCCCTTGGGGTTTTCGTAATTCCTCTCGATGAAAGTGTTTTTGAGCTTTGGACACACAACTACGCAAAAGTATCAATTCTACTTCGTGTTGATCCAATTCATGTCGCAATTCCCTCGTTGCCTTAACGAAAGCAATATTTGATCACAGGCCTCAGCTAATTAAAATAATAACAAAGCAAATCGTATCACTTCACTTATTGAAACGAAAATCCGTTTAGTCTAAGAAGTCAAAAAGACACCACACAAAGGACTACCTCAGAATGTAGGGTCAAAAATTCCATTCTTGCAGTTTTTTATCGCTTCAGTTTCAATCTGGAGGATCTCAGTTGAGCTGCCAATCCATCCAAGTTAAGGACGCTTGTAACTAGCATTGTTCATGACTAAGGCCAACAGAAGCCCACATTCTTTTTTTGAAAAATGTTTTAACTTTGCCTCAGCCACGGATATCTTACAACCATAATTCTCTGCACGTTCAACAGTGTCCGAGCTGAACCCTAGCAGTTATCTTCTAGAGAAAAACATTTTACTCCCAAATTACCTCTATCCCCCGTGAATTCAATGCCGGGCCGGAAAACCTGCGATGGGACTACATCCTATTCCAGGAATGATGGAGATAAGCTTGCTCAAGGGAGGTGAAACCGGCACTCTACGCTTGGCCCGATGCAGAGTTCACAAAGGACAAACTTGATTTTATTACTTTCACTTTCAAATACACGCTACTGAGCTATCATTTACTATGGCCACTGTGCTTATGACGAGATATAAAAAAAAGAAAAAAAATGAAACACCCGACGTACCAGCTAGTAACTTGAACTTTGAATATAATAGCAAATGAAATCTTGGTCAAAAATAAAGTACTCGTCAACGTTCTGTGATGACAAAATATTACCAGCGATCCGTACAATGGAGGCAGTGCACATACTGCTCGTTTATCCGACAATCCGGGATATCTTAATCAGCGCTCGGTTTACACTCAAAGGGTCTGGAAATAAGTAGAGAAAAGTTAAACCTTAGTAGGCGGGTTAACCCAGCCCTGGAGAGAACAAAGTTTAAAAAGTTTAACAACCGCCTGCCAGGGTGACCCGAGCACGTCAGATAGGGTAAACCCGCTCCTACACGGGTAACCCTATAGCATGTCTTGTAAACACGAAGAAGAACAAAACGGAGGCAATGTGTGAGTGCTAGGTTAAACCGCTTGCCTAGGGGGGAAACCTTTTCGCTAGGGTACACTACTCGTCTGCCTCCTTGTAAACAGGCCCTAAATTACTCATTATGTCTAAAGGCTCTGAGGGGTTAACAAGCTCGGTGCGGTATAAGACACCTTTTTGTACAAAAACGTGGTCGAAAAAACGACTTTAAGTGAGCATCCCCAATAAATACTGTATACAGACCTGAAATTCTTGTGAAATAACCATATAGTAAGTGTCAGTATTTAGTCAATCTTGATCGTATTGAAGTGTACCCAACGGACAAAGATCTGAAGCTTGCTGGCATATCACGGAAACTGACCACCACTTACTGCAAAAATCCCATGATTCTTTTTTTTTCAACTTGGCCTGAGTGAAATAAAAACATGTTTTGTTAAACATATTCAATTTGAAATCGTTCAGCCTGTTAATCCAGTTTGGGCGTTGAGAAGCGGGTGCATTCGTAGGCACTTAAAGCCCCTGGGCCAAACTGAGAGTCTGCAAGTAAGACCGCACTGAAATTGAATAACAGTGCGGTCTTACTTGCAGACTGTCAGTTTGGCCCAGGGGCTTTAAGTGCCTACGAATGCACCCGCTTCTCAACGCCCAAACTGGATTAACAGGCTGAACGATTTCAAATTGAATATGTTTAACAAAACATGTTTTTATTTCACTCAGGCCAAGTTGAAAAAAAAAGAATCATGGGATTTTTGCAGTAAGTGGTGGTCAGTTTCCGTGATATGCCAGCAAGCTTCAGATCTTTGTCCGTTGGGTACACTTCAATACGATCAAGATTGACTAAATACTGACACTTACTATATGGTTATTTCACAAGAATTTCAGGTCTGTATACAGTATTTATTGGGGATGCTCACTTAAAGTCGTTTTTTCGACCACGTTTTTGTACAAAAAGGTGCATTATACCGCACCGAGCTTGTTAACCCCTCAGAGCCTTTAGACATAATGAGTAATTTAGGGCCTGTTTACAAGGAGGCAGACGAGTAGAGTACCCTAGCGAAAAGGTTACCCCCCTAGGCAAGCGGTTTAACCTAGCACTCACACATTGCCTCCGTATTGTTCTTCTTCGTGTTTACAAGGCAGCCAGGGTTACCCGGGTAGGTGGGTTACCCAGTCTACGTGCTAAGGTTATCCTCGGAGGCGGGTTAACGTTTTGTCTTGTAAACCTTCCAGGTAGGGTTAACCTGCCTACCCGGGTTAATTTTCTTATTGCCACGGTTTCCAGACCCTTTGAGTGTAAACCGAGCGCTGATTAAGATATCCCGGATTGTCGGATAAACGAGCAGTAGTGACACTGCCTCCATTGTACGGATCGCTGGTAATATTTTGTCATCACAGAACGTTGACGAGTACTTTAATTTTGACCAAGATTTCATTTGCTATTATATACAAAGTTCAAGTTACTAGCTGGTACGTCGGGTGTTTCATTTTTTTTCTTTTTTTTATATCTCGTCATAAGCACAGTGGCCATAGTAAATGATAGCTCAGAAGCGTGTATTTGAAAGTGAAAGTAATAAAATCAAGTTTGTCCTTGTGTAACTCTGCATCGGGCCAAGCGAAGAGTGCCGGTTTCACCTCCCTTGAGCAAGCTTATCTCCATCATTCCTGGAATAGGATGTAGTCCCATCGCAGGTTTTCCGGCCCGGCATTGAATTCACGGGGGATAGAGGTAATTTGGGAGTAAAATGTTTTTCTCTAGAAGATAACTGCTAGGGTTCAGCTCGGACACTGTTGAACGTGCAGAGAATTATGGTTGTAAGATATCCGTGGCTGAGGCAAAGTTAAAACATTTTTCAAAAAAAGAATGTGGGCTTCAGTTGGCCTTAGTCATGAACAATGCTAGTTACAAGCGTCCTTAACTTGGATGGATTGGCAGCTCAACTGAGATCCTCCAGATTGAAACTGAAGCGATAAAAAACTGCAAGAATGGAATTTTTGACCCTACAATCTGAGGTAGTCCTTTGTGTGGTGTTCTTTTGACTTCTTAGACTAAACGGATTTTCGTTTCAATAAGTGAAGTGATACGATTTGCTTTGTTATTATTTTAATTAGCTGAGGCCTGTGATCAAATATTGCTTTCGTTAAGGCAACGAGGGAATTGCGACATGAATTGGATCAACACGAAGTAGAATTGATACTTTTGCGTAGTTGTGTGTCCAAAGCTCAAAAACACTTTCATCGAGAGGAATTACGAAAACCCCAAGGGACCAACTCTGGACGACAGACGTCAGTTGCATGAAGCGTTCGGTTACAATCATAAAAAACACCTTAAGAGCACTAGCGGCGGGCCTAAAACGGGTTATTTAAAAAGTTGTGATGTGCTAGTTGAAATAAATTCGATGGCCACTCAATAACCGACTAACAAAAACTAAAATGACATTCTTGCTAGTTCTACCCTAGAGCAACAACTTGGAGTGTCTATTCGAAGCCGCAAAGAAAGTAAGTAAATTTAGTAATTCTACACGAGGATGCCCATTCGCAATGCACGCATGTGAGCGGATCTTTCTAGGCTTCTCTGAATAGCTGTTTCCGGAATTTTCTACTTTGAGATTCTTTGCACCATCTAGCGTGGTCGGGGGTACCAGCCTGATTGATAGAAGTTCCCACCGGAATGCTGAAGTACGGTTGGTGTCTTTCGCTAGATTCGGTATGTGATCACTTTAAAATTTGAAAAAAAGCGGCATGTGGACCTCTTCGTTGTACGTGTTTACCGTGACATTCCTTGTGTGGGGAATAAACGCTGTAGCTTCCTGACTGTAGAAAACTTCCACGCCATGATGGTAAGGCCGTTCAAAATGCTCAAAGAAAATACAGTAGGGAAATGAGGAACCAAATCATTGCCATTAACAACTCTCCAGCTGTTGTTTACCAGTTGTATCGTGTTGCAGAGCATATTTGTAGTTACAAACTCTAGGCATGCCAAACGTGTACAGATGATATTCTTACGAGGAGCAATGTTGTAATAAGCGAGCCAAGTACTTGCCAACGAAGCACATTGCTCCTCCCAAGAATGTCCTGTGACCCAAATCTGATACGATGGATTCTGTGAACGAAGTGTTCACTTCCGTCTTCATGCTAGGCCATAACAAATCAAAACCTCTCTTTCCAGTAGGACTGAACCTGGCCGTTTAGAACTCGTTTCTTTGGGGTAAGCAGAGTTGTCAACAAATTGTCGAAGCGCTTGATCGAAATTCTCAGAGCCACGAAAAGCGACCACAACAGCTTTCATTGAATGCGAAACGGCTAACATAGCCAGCACAGTTCTGACCAGTAAAGCCACAGTTTCTTTGTAACCACTCTCTGAAGTTCTGAACTTGTCAAGTGGGAGAGCATTATTAAGGCATTGTTGAGGGATGTACTGGATCGTACGCTACTGCTGACAGAAGCAACATCTTCATCGATAATCCAGTATCGTAACGTGACAATTTGTCAGCACAGTGAGATTTTTTCACAATATTTTCCGCTCGGCTGCAGGGATTTGTAATCACATCGCTGGGAAATAGCATTCGTTATCCCTCCTGCACCATCTGCACTGAAAGAAGGGCGAGCTTACGCAGCCTTCGCAGTTGTTGTCGTTGCAGAAGAAGGCAACCACTGCGTTCAATGTGGAAGGAACAAAAGAAAGTATAACACTGCACTGATCATGATGATACGATAGCAGTTGAACTGACAGTGAACTGAGATCAGCTTTAAGAATCAGCTTAAGGAATCAGCTTTAAGTAATCGGTTACTTCCTAAAATGTGTAATTAGATTACATTGAAAAAATGAATTGAAAGCTAACCCCAGTCTAGCCTGAGTGGCAGGCGTACCGAAGGGGAGTGGAAAAAGACTTCCTTTTACACGCAGGCTATGTAAATAGCCCGAGTGAAAGGCCGTAGAAGTGGAGGGAAATGGTAAATAAATAAAGTAAGCCCCCACGCGATTCTCCCTCGCTTCGCGCGCTCGCCTTTTCCGTGGGAGAATCGCGCGAGGGCTTACTTTTTTATTTACCATTTCCCTCCACTTCTACGGCCTGCCACTCAGGGCTATTTATATAGCCCGCGTGGCAGGCGTTACCCTGGTCCTAGAGGTTTTTCTTGATTTTTTCTCCGCATGAGATGAGAGAACCAGCCGCATGAGATGAAAAATCAAGAAAAACCTCTGGGACCAGGGTAGGTAGGCGTTTGAAGGGAAGGAAAGGGGAAAGACGAGCGCGAGAGGATCGGACGAGGAAGATCGCGCTTGCTTTATTATTTACCATTTTACTCCACTTCTGCGGCCTGCCATGCAGGCTACACTCTTTTAAGCAACTTAGATGTTTAGTGTCTGCCGGAAAAACTTAAATCCAAACTTAAACTTTGCAAATGATAATGTATTTATATGTAGATATATATTTTATTAAGACTGCATGATCTTCCGGTCAGTTCTAAACGTTAAAAATATTCTATCAGCTTCCTTGTTGCATACTCCACTTCCTTCAAAACGGCTAACAAAATAATGATTACCGACAGACAGCTGTTGTATTTTTATCAATATCGATAAACGTGTTTCAGCTCTAATCTCTTTCGGTTTCGATTGACAATCATTACAGTGCAAAAGTGAAGGACAAGGAAGCTGTTGTTTGTGAATGTCCTACGAAGCTCTCTAATGTCTCCTCAGTGCCCCTGGCAAGTAACACAAGCAAAACAGCATTAACCGCAGATTTCAAACGCTAAAACGTGGCCTAAGGGAAAGACAACCAGAGAGAATCAGAAAATTATCAATGACTAAGTGGGTATTCACATGTCACCACCTTTTTACGGCTGGAGCGGATCTAAGGGGGGAGGGGTAAAAAATCCTGTATCAGCCGCATTCAGCACGGATCCAGGCCATCACGCTAGCGCCTGTCTTCGTATTGCGCCGACAAGGCATGGGGTTACTAGGATTTCAGTTCGACGAAGTCCCGATTAAGTCAAGTTTTAACTTGTTCATTGAGGGTTCATCGGGGTTAGCGGTGTAAAAAACTGAAACTGGCTTACTATATTTTGCGAAACCAAACGGAACGGATCGAAGCGAAATGAGCCAAAGACAGGAAGTGGAAACTTAATTACCTGAAAGATGATCAAAACCCAGGAAACCCAAAGTTTACTTTCCTTTCCTTATTCACTGTAAACCGTCTCGGAGCAATGAAGATTTTTGAGCTACAATTGCTAATTTCGCAACAGGAAATTGTTATGCTATGTTCAATATCTAGGCAAATTCAACGTGCTGTTGCTTGGAGCCCGATCAAGAGTGAACTTCGACTTCAACACAACGTAACGTTTGTTTTCTTGTTTTCTTTCAGTTTGAAAGATTGAGTTGGTTTTTCACTGTGTGGCTGAAATTATTTTTGACTGATTATCACCGCAACAGTCTTTCAAGTCCCATTTGCTGGTTTGCGGTTTATTTTCCGCTATTAAAAAGGCGAAAAAAGCTACCATTTTTTAATGTCGATTCACACAAATACATTTCCCTTTTTATCAAAATAATTGCGCTACGATCGCCGCGGGAGATTACAACATTTAGTTCAACTAACAAACAGCTGTGAAGAATACAAACGAATATATATGAAAGTTCATCTATTTGGACTGCGGAGAATCGAATACGAAGATATGATTGATCATCGCAAGTCCCGGGTCGAAAGTATGCATACAACTTAATCAGTTGTGAAATTAAAGCCTGAAAAACATTAAGGCCTGAAAGGGATACTGAGGACAACTGCCTCTCTGATACCGGTGCAGTGCTCTAACAACTGAGCTATCAAGCCAAGTGGGAGCTGGCCACTTTGCAAGTTCGTAATATACCCGTGAAAGGTGAAGAAAGCAACTGAATATATGAAAGTTGACATATTTGAACTGCGGAGAATGCCGATAACAAGATATGATTGATCATCGCAGTTATGCACACAACCTAAGCAGTTGTGAATTTAAAGCCTGAAAAAAAAATTAAATAAAAAAAAAACAAAATTCGGGCATAACGCGATTCGAACCCATGACCTCTGCCATGCCGATACCTTCTCCGATAAAAACAAGAGAGTAGCGATTTTTTAAGTACCGAAGCCCGTTTATATTACATACACTTCACAATTTTCCCTCCCTTGAAAATGAAATTATTTGTTTTCTGGTGTTTACAAGATTCAGCTGAAAATGAAAACTGATCTTTCGGTAATGGTCAGGACGAATCACTTACACGCTGCTTAAATACCCAGCCGATTATTTTACCACTAGTTATCTTAGAAATACTTCATTATGATAATTACTTGAAAAGCAAACCGGATACGAAATGTTGAGAGAAAACGAACTAGCACGGCGAGACTGGCAACTTCTGAAAAAAAAAACATATCAATTAGCGCGTATGGCTTGTTAGCAAAAACGACAAAATTAAGGATGATCAGTCCGAAGTTGCCTCGTAACTCCATGCTGGCTTGGGCTCGAGGATGACTTGTGCTACGATTAAATTCCAAACAACGGTTGCTTTCGAAACGTTTTTCGTCAGTCCTGACTCAACTGTTGAATAGCTACTTTCGAAAGTCATACAATTGCGGATTTTCTTCACTTTCCAACGACTGCATTAATCAACGTGGGTCGATCCATATAAGGCTTGTTAGGATCAAGTGAAACAGCATTTACTGAAGGTGACTTGACAGTTCAATACCCGATTCGTTCGTGTTCCACAAAGCCAAAGACAAAGATGTTTCGTCATGTTCTTCTTGGTTTCATTGTGTTTCTTCCTCAACTGACCGTGGTCGTAGCCCACTTGTGTAGCGCTAACAACTGTGCTGACTGCGTGAGCTCTCGTTTCATTCAGTGTAGATGGTGCAAGAGAGATAACAAGTGCCATGCACCAGGCGCTGATGCCGCGAGTCCTTGCAGCACAGAAGAAAGTGTTGTTCACAACTCTCACTGCGAGGACGGAGTGCCCCATTACGATCCTGAAGTATCGATGAAGATGTTGTATCTCTCAGCGGTTGCGTACGCCCCAAGTCACAAACAGGAATGCCTTGAAAAAGTTCTGCCATCTGAAAAGTTCCAACTTCAGCGTGTGGTTACGACAAAGTGTGACATCCTTGAAAACGAATGCTCTGGCTATGTTGCCGTGTCGCACGTCTTGAAAGCTGTCGTGGTCGCTTTTCGTGGCTCTGAAAAATTTGAGCAAGCGATTGTCGAATTCTTAGAATCGTTTCTTACTCCTGAAGAGAGCTTTCTCAACGGTAAAGTTCAGTCCTACTGGAAGAGAGCTTTTTTTCTGTTATGGCCGAGCATGGAGACAGAAGCGAAAGCTCTCGTTGTGAAGAACCCATCGTATCAGATCTGGGTCACAGGACATTCTCTGGGAGCAACAATAGCTTCGCTGGCAAGTACCTGGCTCGCATATCACAACATTGCTCCTCGTAAGAACATCATCTTGTACACGTTTGGCATGCCTCGAGTTGGCAACTACAAATATGCTCAGCAACACGATCAACTGGTCAACAACAGTTGGAGAGTTGTTAATTCCAATGATTTGGTCCCTCATTTCCCATTTGTAGACGGAGCACCAAAAAACCTCAGTGGTCCATACCATCATGGCGTGGAGGTTTTCTACAGCGAAGAGGCTGTCAGCGTTAATTCCACACACAGGGAGTGCCACGGAAAACCGTACAACGAAGACGCTACATGCAGTTTCTCGGAGAAGAAACTCTCTATCCTACGACATTTGGAGTACTTTAGCATTCGCGTTGGATCGTTTTGGAAGGCAAAATGTGTGTTATCGGCTTAGAGTTAAAGGATCGCAAACAAATATTAACATGTATGTAAGGGTTAAAAGGAGCGAGGATTCGAAGGTATTTCGAGGGAAATAACAGGCGGGTTTTTCACTCTTTCTTCATTTACGGCCCTTTTTTGGCTATCATGGCAAAATAACAACAACAACAAAAACAACAACAACAACAACAACAACAACAATAATAATAATAATAATATAATAATAATAATAATAATAATAATAATAATAATCTGTTCCACGTGATCTCGCCAAATGGATGTTCCTTTTAAAGAGATAAAGCAGTGAATTTATTTGTTCGGCCGACAAGAACGTGAAACGGTGACGTGATCATGTTTCTTTTTAGTTGTCAAAGTGTAAACGAAATAAAACCACCGGGATTAACTATCAGTAGCGATTTGCATGGAATGTTTTACCAAAATCTATTACAATTTTTCTTCCGCCTGTTTGGTCAAAGCTTGGATTTAGATCATTAGCTGTAATACAAATGAAATTTTAACTCTGTCCGATTTTCAGAAATGATTTTAATTTGTCCACTGGCAAAATCTTCCACTTTCCGGTCAGAGGTCAGTGCTGCACCCGAATTGTCATTGAAATTTTCATTAAAATTTGCGTCTCTCTGTAAATTAGCATTTTCAAAACGCTTTAATTTTATTTTGAGCGACCTAACTCTGTCGAAAAGTTTTTCTAGTTTCAAACACTGTTCTGGCTTTCTCGGCAGGCAATGTTAAAGAATTCCCGAGCACTTCGAGAACAAAAAAACCTAAGAGAATGTGTGCTCAGTTGCTCCATGTTCCTCCAAGAATACGAAATATAAAAAGCCTCAGTCTGTTGCTAGGAATAGCAAAACCCTGGTCACTCAAATTTTGCCCCCACTCTTCTCACAAAGACAAAGTTGAAATGCACGCAATTTATTATGTTGTTTAACAGCATTACAATAGCTCTTTAAAGCTCTCCGTTCCTTACTTGAATAATCTTAGCTCTAGCGATGAAGAGTTCTGAGACAATAGATAAATCAAGCAGTCAACTGTAACGTAGTAGTGATGTTATTGTTCTAACCTCTTTCTCCTAGAGCCCTTAGTAACTCACAAAACAAATAACTATTGTTAAGCACCATTAAGTGGCTATTCGTTTGCCATGCGGACCTACATTTTTTTTCAACTTTCGCTTCCAGACCGCAAAGTGTAAGACAAACCGTCCTATTAAATACTGATCCTCTCTAAGGGTTCCGCTGCTGTCTATTTATGGTATGAAGTTTAATTTTACCCCAGCAACAATGCTGGTAATATGCTGAGAACATTAACAAGTAAAATTCGAAAGTAACAGCTCCTTTAAGCTAGAGCGAGTTCAGAATCTTGCCTCAATTTCTCTTATAATTCATGAAGTTTAAATACATCAAACACTCGAGACTGTGTTCGCCAGAATTACTCCACGACGCTTGGTTTTCTATCTTTCTTCTCGGAGTTTGGAAAATTGACAAAAGAGGAAGAAACGTTTCTGATGTGAAACATCACCACTCAAAACAGGCCACTGGCAACAGTAACTGGTCACAAAAGAAATTATTGAAAGAGAACTAAGTTCTCTCGAGACAATAAGAATGAAGTTATGGAGAGCTGTGAGGAGAATCTGCACTTTAACATCACAGCTTAAAAGGAAAAGAAGAAAGCCTCGTTGTCCACAATCAGTGCTGTGACCACTGGATGGTCTTGAGGTCAATTCCTTCTTGAACCATCTCCCACAATGGGCTGCAAGGAATGAAAAACGATGCTAAGAACGTTTTCTTTCCTGTAAACTAATCCTTAACCATTGTAACATTGGCCAACAAGAATGGTAACGGCTTGACGTGTAAAAAGGCGGGAAAATTCGAATGGCGTGGTATTACGTACGTGATTGGTCAAGAGAACAGACGCTATGCGCCTACTGAACGAGCATGCTTAATTATTATTATTATTATGATAATTATACGAAAACAGAATATTCAGCGGTGGCTGAAAAGAGTAAAAAGATAAGCACATAACCCAAAGAATATTCTACAAGGCGGTTGGGAAAAAGTTTCATCGAAAAGCCGTTTCATAGACAGATACTAACAAATATTACTAAACGGAAAAGTGCTTTGTAGGCAGATATCTACAAATTAACTAAAAGGAACGTTTTTGTTTTACTAACCTCATTTCACGAAGCCGCTTGACATGTTTAATTGTTCTTTCCACAGTATAATCTATTTCATCTTCTGTTGTGAACCGTCCGATTCCAAATCTGAATATGGAACACAATCAGCGATCACATAAGCAATCTAGCACCCAAACCTGCGCGGTCGGCGGGGGTTTACCTCGGTGTAAAAACCTGAAGTTTTTCTTTGTTTTGTAGCTATTGTTAGGGTTAGGTCTATTATGTGAACTTCTTTGTTTTCTTTGTGGTGAGTATCACAGGTTTTTACACCGAGGATGAGCCGTCGGCGGAGACCGAACGCTAGACTGAACAAAATCACGACATATGGTAACAAGATTGCGATACATGACCATTAGAGTATTTGAATGGAGGTTTCATTTACAAGTTCAAAATATTAACTCTCGCAGCTTTTTTCGATGTCAGTGCTGAGAATTTGGTTGTAAATCAAACAAATATTCCCGAGTTCACGGTCTTCTTTATTCGCGTCACCAGTTCACGATAATGCAATAATAAAAAAAAAAAACTAATCCTCATCGGGCCCATGAGGACTCTTAAGGCCGGGATAACGATAATGCAATAAGATTAATTTTTAATTGCTCATAACATCAATATTTTCGCACTCCCGAACCAAATCTAATAAAAAATCGATACAGTTGGCCTTTGTAACAGAAAATTGACTTTAAAAAAATGTTAGGAAAAGAGGAAAATCTTTAACAAAGACAAAAAATCAACAACTTTCCTTAACCAACATGCCACATAACATCATTTCAACAATTAATCTCCGCGAGAACCAATCTCCAGAGGAAACAGCAAGCCGTTGTACAACAGCAGTGCAGAGCTTAAGCAAACCATGACGGCGACGGACGCCAACGAGACCGTCAGCGGTCACCAAAACAAAAGGTTTCGAGTACAGCGGAAAAGGCCCTGGGAACGAGGTTGCGTGTACAGGACAACAGCTCTTCAAACGCGTTCTAAATCTTTGAATATGTGTACGAAATGACTGGGCGACTGTTCGGCGTAGTGTGGAGAAGGTGAATCTCGACGGTTAATTTTTCGTATTTTCTTTTCAATTAACCCGAGATAGTGTTTAAACCGGTTGACGGACCGAACAGACACTGAGACGATTACGGAAAAAGAAAGAAAAATTTAAACGAAAAACATTAATATTTTTACTAAAGTCGCTCTCGGCGTCGTCACCATAAATCTCGTTCCCAAAGCCCACGCGTCTTTTGGTCAGCGCCAAGACACGTCTTGGCGTTGACCAAAGACAAGGGATCTGGGAACGAGATTGCGTCACCGTCATGGATAAAAAAGACATGCGCACACATATTTGCCCTTTGTGCAAGCCATACATGTACCTGATAGATGAATGTGCGAGGTCTTCATCGGCACCTATCGCTCGGAGAACATAGGAAGGCTCTAACGAAGCTGACGTACACGCGCTGTTAACAGAAAGAACTATGGTTAACCTTTTTGACCCAAGATCAGCATCAAAAATCTTCTAATCGAGCTTTGACATTTTCCCCAAGTGCACTTGAGAGAATCTGAATTACAATCGCGTTGTTCCTCAGATGGCCATGATCTTTACTCTAAATACGTAAACTGACTGATTAAGCGTCGTCGCTAGTTTGAATAAAATGGAAGAACTTAACGGCTTAACGGTTTTCGGGTCAAAGAAGCTTAAAATACACGTGTGATTGTAACCAAATTTGGATAATATTATGGCGTTTGTCCATTCATGTAACACAATCTTTTGTCCCCACCTTCCTGATGACAACGCCACGTCCTTAAGAGCCATCAAGAGACTCTCTCCCTCAACAAAAGCGAACGACAGGTTCACACATCCGGGATATGACTGATCCGGGTCACCGTTCCTGACCACGTGAGTTAACCCGGCTGCGATGCCATTCACCAGTCTATTGGACAACTCTGTTACCCTTTTATGGTCATACTGCAAAAATAATACATTAAACGATTGGGGTTCAACATTGCAAGGAAGACATTTTTGCAACGATAAAGGGATCCTTCAAATGAAGGAAATCTATTGGTTCTGAACTAACATCACCAGTTTACCTCCAGTTCTTCCAAAGCCACTTCACAAGCTGCTCCCAGTCCAACTGCTAACACGTGCGGTACAGTACCACTGCGCATGCCCCTAGAGATAATCAGATTCATTTTGATAACCAGAAAATAGTGTCAAATATTGTTTTAAATAACAAGTTAAATTATTCTGGCATTTTGATTGGCTCTTACTTAAGATTTACTAGGACTGACGTACAGATGACGTTATCAGCAGCTTCTTGTTTCTGTACTATATAAAACACAGATTCCATGTTGCTGTGCGTCTGTTCAGTAATAGATCACAGATGACGTCAAAATGTGATAAAAACATTAGTGACACACTCGCCAAACGGCTTTTTGTTCTTACAACATTTTTACATCTTCTGTGCATGATCTACATATCTTTCACTGAACAGATGCACGGCAACTTGGAATCTATTTTTTGACTAAGCAAGAGACACAACCGCAAGAGTATAATCTGCCATTCAAGAGCGGAAATCAAATCTGCTGTTAAGCTAACAGAAGGGGATTAATTTTGTGACAGTCTTGATTAATAAGTTGACTGTGGTGTCTAATACCTCTCTTGTCCTCCTCCACTCTGAATAGGCTCCACCCTAACACGAGGCCTTCTTCTAATGTACAAGGCACCGACACCTGTCACAATCAATTAACAAAAAATAATGGCCTCATGAACAACACACAAATTCCAATTTATTAGTCTCCACACATCTCTCACAGTAATATATGCAGTAACGAGAATGTGCTTTAAGTCAAGACAACTTCTTGCATCCTTAAAACTAGGGTATCTAAAAGATAGTAATGCAGCGGCACATTCTGTTGATAGTGGCATATTTTACGAAGTCATTAATCTATCTGCGCGCGCGTTCCAAGTCTTACGTTATAACCTTTATTTCTTAAAGTAGTGTCAAATTGTGGTGTGTAAATTAAAATCTGTCCTTGTATGCATCAACTTCATGCATCATGACGTATCGATGGCGAAGTGTGACAAGGGTTACCGGTCCACCGATTACCGATTACCAATAATCTAATAATATTAAACCACAAGCCAAAGAGACTGAAATTTGTTGTACCTTGTTGCTACGAAGCTAGCGTAGCGAGCGAGCAGAAACAGTGCACTGCGGCGTCACGGACTACACGAAGATGTCACGCTATCTTCTCGTGTGGATTCCAGTGAGAAAGGTTTAATGGTGGTTATGTTTTGTTCTGATTTGCCTGTAAAAAGATGGGAAGGAGATCGTGCTTGACTTTCATAACTCTTGAGTTTGTTCTTAATGCAGTATGTGAAAGTTTGTAAATTCGGACGATTAATTGTGACGTCTTAGTTTTGAGCTTAGTATGTCATTTCGTAAATCAGAGCAAAAATTCTCATTGGAATCCACGCGAAAAGACGGTTATGTCATCCTCGTGTTGTTCGTGGCGCAAAGCACTCTGGTAAAAAGTGGCACAGTGCACTCTGGTTAAATGCAATGCATTCTGGTAAAAAGTGATGAATTCGAGAATTCGTAATCCATTTTATATATTCTTTTTAAATCCTGATTATGTTGCTTCTCGCTCGCTCCGCTCCGCTCGCTCCGCAGAAAATATCCTTAAAAGGGGCTCCGTCATGGTAAATTGAGTTATTTTGACCATCGACAAAATTACCTTTGAATTGAAGGAAATCTGAAAATAATGCTTCACAGGGATGGAAAAACACCAAAAAGATAATATTGAACCATATAGGAACAAGGATGGTTAAGGATGGAGAAGATTGACGCGGATTACAAACAATGAAATTGAAAAACATTAGGCTAAATTTTACAAACCGATCAACCGTGACGCAGCTCCTTTAACCATTGAGGTATTAATTTTCTTGAAAAACTGTTTTCCACTGCTTATGTTTTGAGTTTTTTGAGATTACTCAAACTCAAAACAGAGTACCAAACAATATAAACAGAAAATCCCACCCCAAAGTCACAAAACTGAAATAAAAATTTCCAAGTTACGGTAATCCTAGTTCAGGTTAATCAGATTCAGCCCCGATGTTTATGCTTGACTATGCTATAAGCAATAGTTCTTGGAGAGATTTGATGTCGATCAAACTTTAGTTTAGTCTACTATGACACAAACTTAAATCTGACTACATGTATGTATGCTGTAGTTACTGTGTATACATGTGTTCATAGAGAAAGCACTCCACTCTGCATTTATATCTACACTCTGATAAAAGTCGTGAAACATCACACCAACTATTAAAATCTCTGGAATCATACTACTCTGTTCACAGCTACACTATAACACTGTTTTGCCCATGCTCTTGATTAGAGTGGGCATTGACAGACTACATGTACATTATACAGGAAATAGAAAGAGAGGCACTGTGAGAGTCGAGTGTCTTGCCCAAAAACAAGACATAATGACCTTAATCTGGGTCTTAACCCACACTACTTGGTCTGGACTAAAAAAAAAATGAATACTGGATGAAGGAAATGAACTACATGTACCACCTTCACATAAGGCAGTTTAAGAAAATACAAGTTGAAAGCTCAGCAATGTACCTTTATGAGACAAAGGATGTTGAACAACAAAACTAAGACTAAGGGCATCCATGCTGGATTACACTGTAACACAAAATTATGAGAAAAAGTAACTGTGAAAAGTGCTATTATACCTTTAGGTCCATAAATCTTGTGTCCGCTGATTGACATAAGGTCAATCTTCAGTTCGTTCACGTCAAGGGGAATCTTTCCAACAGCCTGAGCTGCATCTGTGTGGAAGAAGATTTTGTTCTTGCGACAAAGGTGTCCTGCAAGAGAGAGAACAGTGCACTAATACTTTTATTAAATATAAGAATACATATATGTACAGAAAATTAGGTAACTAAAATACATGTGCACACTACTGTACCTTTTTTTAAAAGAGACAACTGCAATTTACAAAGTGTGAACTCCAATTCTGTGCACTGTGCATTATCGCTTAAATATTAATTAACTAACACAGACAACCACAAAGCTGGAGCTCAAGCAGGATTACAGAACAAATCAGATGACAAGTAGCTTCATGTGGCCCATACATGTACACATGTGGGATTTGCTGATACCCATCAGATTTTACAAATTTTGTTACTACGACTTAACGGTTTTACTTGTTACATGTATGTACATGTACATATAACATGTAAAGTAATGAAGGTACAGTGTAAATCCCAGATGTTAATTGCCTGTGAGCAGACTCTTGCATCATTTGCAGATGCACTCATACACCAAAGTGTAAAGCCAGAGAGCAGAGTTTGAGTGAAAAACCCAAATACAGTGTACAATACTAGAACCTGCCTGCAGGCTAAGATATTACATGTACATGTACATGTAAATATTATACTGGTACACAAGTCCATGTTGATGGGTCAACTCCACACTTACAGCATTATACTTATAAGACCTTCATGCCAGCAATCAATCAACAACAGGATTGAGTAGCAATAGCATCATACATAATACACTGCGTAGCTGTACTGTCAACAATTAGCAATTATTGAACAGCGGCTGGTTATGGTGAATTATGCGTGTGGTTTTAACCAATCAGAAATGGGGAAATATTTTAAATGAATAATAATGAGTATTATGCAGGTGTGTAGAATTTGTATGAACTTTGACCAACTTGAACCTGCATTAACCTGTTCATGAGCTAACAAAAAGTCTTACCAATTTCCTTGACAGGTTGTGTGACACCAATCTCATTATTGACTGTCATCACTGAAACAAGGGATGTGTCAGGTCTGATGGCATTCTCTAGTTGCTGTTGGTAATGATCCAAAAAGCACAAGTGAGAAAAAAAATAGAAATTATATAAAATCGTGAATTTGAGGCCAGGAAACATACAATGTATCAATCAGTAAATTGTTACCCTTGATTTTAAATGTCATAAATGGCCTGTGGTGCTACAAGTTTATTGTACAGTTGAACCACACTAAAGTACCTTGAATTTGATCAAACTACTTGTACAGTCATGTACACTGTACCTGCTATTTTGTACTCAAATCACTTAATCTTGGATAATTGCTTTTCAACTGAATACATTTAACCCATGTATCTGCTATTTCAAAACTCTTACTATCTTGATCTACAGTGTACATGTAAATTGTATATTTGTTTTTTATTTCCCTTGGGGGTTTCAATCATCAATCAATCAATCAATCATTTTATTTAGTAATGCAGGTTACATAAAGGCAGCCACAAGGCTGATGTGGACCTACAACGAACTAATAAAATGTGAAACAAAAATAATTTAATTTATAAAATCACCCTATGGTATTTAAATATTCAATACGAATCATTAAAATAAAGTTCATTGGCAAATAAGTTACAAATTAATCTAAAAACATTTTTTTCATGCAATGTAATAAAGCTTAAAAATATACAAAGTCTCGGTCTTTCATAGCAATCATAGGCGCCTCGAATAAGAAGCTATTTATGTTCTGTGAGAGCCTACGTAAAATGTTTTTAAAACTGTCTTGACATTGCAGGGTTCAACTTACATGTATTAATACAGCCCTAATAGTACCTGTCAATATAAGCAACTTGATAGCCACTTGAAACTCAAATGACTACCTGTAGTCAATCCTCAAATCAAAATATTTGGGTATTTAGTTTTGAATTTAAAGTTGTTTCAATTTTAACTTAGCCATTTGAGCTTTGCATAGAGTCAAGAAAAAGAATTAACTATTATAAACAACTTACCTTTGTCATTTGTTCCTATTCAGTGCTACGTAATTAAGAAATCTCAGATATAAATGGCTTCCATGAAAAAACTTGAAACTGTAGACTCAAAACATGACCCTCAAAACTCAATCCTTGATTCTCAAAACCATGGTGGTTGAGTTTCAAGTTGAGGCTGTCCAGTATAGCAACTACTGTACATGCATCGCTTTGGTGTTTCAGGGTACAAAAACCTTTATAAATTAACATAAAGTACCTGTAAGTCAATCAGACCATTCTTCATGACAGGCAAATATGTAACGTCAAAACCTTCACTCTCAAGAGCACGACAAGAATCCAAAACACACTTGTGCTCCTAAGGACAAAGCAAATAAAACCACAGGGAGGAAATTGATTTTAAACTTTGCTGTGTTCTATTTCCTACTCGCTAGCGATCATAAGCATAAGCATAAAAGCTTGTTCCCTCCTGAGGACAGCCGCAACATGTATACAAAAGTAAGCTCTTCCTATGCTTACATGATTGTTTATGCCTGCGTCGCAAACAAGGACTCAGGGCTTTACATATAAGATTGCAACACTATAAATACATCTAATATGTGATAAGCCTTAGGGTATGGAGTTCAACTTAATCATCATCATCATCACCATCATCATCATCATCATCATCGATCGTCATTTATTTACCATGTAAAACAGTAATTAAATAATGTGCATATCATACTTACAGTTTGTGTTGTAATGACATGCTTCTTGTTCTTTTTGTAAAACCGTGCCACTCCCTGGGGAGAAAAAAAAATGGGTATACTGCAAATTACCTTTTCAACTTTGAAATAGAGATACTGTACTGCAGGTGCTTTGGTCTGTTTATAATGTACTTTCCTTCTGCCCTTTGTAAATTGTCTGGTAAATCAAGACAATCAGCTTCAGAATTTATGATTTAGGATTTCTTTTCTTAGACATACAAGACAATTGTACTAATCCAAGCCACATTCCCAGGGAAAAAGAGACACTCTGGGAAACAATATGATTTTCATTGCCTATCTCTTTATTTTGATATTGTGCAGTTCCAGAAAATATCCATACTCCCCCAACAGAAAGGATTGGAATTTCCTGAGGAGTGAGGGTTGAGGGGGAGGGATTCTGTATAGCCGAAAAATTTAAAGAAATGTATGAAGCTTAATTGGAATTTCCAGAGGGGTGGGGGGAGGGCCCCTTGTAAACAAATCCCTTCCACGGGGGAGGTATGAATATTCTCTGGAATTACACATTTGCTTGGAGAAATCACATCTTTCTGCTATGTACAGCCAAAGAAGCTAAAAATGTGAGAGACATGATTATGATTAAGATTTTTTTTGAAGGTTGACCAGTGAACACTGCAGGTAGTAAATACCTTCACAGAAATGTTGTTTGATTCTGTAGCTCCACTGGTAAATACAATCTCCTTTGGATCTGCACCAATCAAGTCTGCTACTTGCTGCATAAACAAGAAAATATAGTTGCAAGCATAAAAAATGTTAAATAAAGGTATGGTATCATTATTATTTTATTAATACAGTATCACTACATTCATCACTACATACTCTCTCCCAGGACAAAACCAATAACGGGGAATAGTTATGAAGACCAGCAAGCATCAAAAGAGGAAAACCAAAGATGCAAGATTTATGTTGAAGGTTCTATGACTGTGTACAAGGTATTTGTTTTGTGCTAATGGCACCAAACACAATTACACAACCAAAACATTTCTTAGTTCAGGACTCTGACTTTTACCAATCAGCGTGCATATTTACTTTGCAGCATTTTCTAAATAAATATATAGTTTGCTCAGTCTATAGAGCATGCAAATATCTGAAGTTAGAGCTGCTGTAGTCAATGATTCATGACATTTAACACAGGGGTACAATGTATTTACCTTTCTGGCATGTTCTACAGCTTGCTCACTTTCCCAGCCATAAGTGTGTGTACGAGAATGTGGGTTTCCATAATAGGACACTGAGTAAGGCATCATCGCATCCAAAACACGTGGGTCCTAAAGGAATGGACCAATGTACAGATGGACACCACTAATTCAAACTCTGTTATTTCAGATTCCTTATTTTTTTAACCCTAAGCCATTTCCCGTCAGTCCACCCTTCAGTTATTTTACTATCAGCTATTTTGAACTCCCAATATTTTGAATTTTTTTTTTTGCATTCCCCAAGAATTCAAAATTAGTCACCACAAAACCCTCATTTTCTTTCTAGGAAAACAGATGAACTTTTCACAGAAATTACCAGTAACACGATTACAGTACATACAGTGTACGCAGTTGAATCTTCAAGTTAAGTACAGTCGTGCTTTATGACTTTACAATTCAATACTTGATTGCTAAGTTTTGATTTAGATGTTGATATAAAGAGTGAAGAGGGAGCCATGGATTTTTTCTGCAGTTTATTTGTTCAGTCCAATATTATTATGGACTTGTTTAC
>JAHPZR010003016.1:90000-95000 GCA_019787425.1 Platygyra sinensis | reverse complement strand
ATGCGCACTAAGAGGTGCGCATTGTGGCCGCTGACATTATGCTTCGCAGTGTCATTGTTATTGTTGTTGCTAAGGAGCCTTCCATTGTTTTGACTCAGCGACGCGAAACACGCTTAAAATTCGTCATTTTTCCATGAATCTTTCACGAAATTAGTGTCCCATAAAGCAATGCAACATCTGAGAGAGCAAGTAAACATGGTGGACTAGATTTGACCGAACGAGCTGATCAAAAGAGGAAAAATTGGACGGATTTTTAGCATACGGGAATCGAAAATAACGTGATTTCTGAGAGCTTTGATTGAAAGCAACGGAAATTTGGCAGAGTTAACAAACATAAATGGGGCTATGTTCCCCAACTTAGCCGCCATGAATTGTTGCTTCTGATCGATATTACAGTATGTTACTTGACTGGTCTAGAGGAGTTTACTTATCTCTCGTATGATTGAGATTTGGGTGGCGGCTAAGTCGGACAAGAATCTTTTATTTGTAATTTTTAAATATTGTGAAGCAGAAAGGTTTTAAAAGAAAAACTAGGGAGATACTTATAAATTACTGATTTTGAGTGACATTTTTAGGTGTTAATTTTAAAACTTTTTTGGCGGAAAATTGAATTTTTTGACTTCAAATTCGTATTCTGTGGTAAAAATAACCCTAAAGAAGTGTTATCAGGAATTCACAAAAAGTTGATTAAACCTTAAACTACGGGCCAATTTTGGACCCATCTGACCCGTTCGTACTACCTTAAAGCAAATATTTGCCTGAGAAGAGAAGAATATGCTAGTTTTAAGAATCAGACTGATAGTTCCGAGACATAAACACTCTATTGTCTAAAATTGTTCACCACTAAATTTTCCCGTAGCAGTATGCCTCAAAACTGAAAACGACAAGAATTTATTTATCAAAATTTCCAACCGCTATGGAGCACTTAGGTGTTTCATATTTTCCATTGTATCCTCTTCAGATGATATATCTATACGTGTAAAAACAATTTTATATGTCAACCATTCACTTTTAAAGAAGAAACCTTCTAAAGAGGAAGCCTCAAATCTTGAAACCTCTGTGCCCGCTTGACGTTTTACTGTACTGTAGTTTACCGCAGTTTTCAGCTTTTCAGCTCTCTTCTAACTAAAATCGACATGAGACGATTAATTCTTTTCATCTTATCTAAAAAAAACTGTAGGAGAAAGCTGCAATTGATGAGCCACTTCCACTGAGCAGGCACTATTTAACAAGTAGACTATGAGCCCGGGTTTTCTACGAGCAGATAGTCAACGAGGCGCAGCCGAGTTGACTATCGCTCGTAGAAAATGAGGGCGAGTAGTCTAATTGTTTTAGTATAAATTTACCGTAGTCTCATTGCATAAAGGGAAAAAATATCAAGTAACACGGAGAAAAAATCTGTTTTACTATGTTACATCAGGTTCAAACGTGATGCGCGACGTGCACTGATGCTTAACTGTTGACTATCAGCAGATAGAAAACGGTAAAATAGCCAATCAAATTCACGGATTCACAATAGACTACGGTAAATTTATACTAATGTCTGATAGTCGCCCTAGGGCATTCTATAGACAGTTATAATCCATCAAATCTTTTCGCTCGCGCGCGATTGGTCTAAACACGTCACATGACCGAATATCATCCAGCTAAAACTGGGGATATCCGAGAATATCCCCCAATTTTCAAAACGGCTCGCGTTGCGAAAAAGATTTGAAGGATAATAAACACGATAGCCTCCATTTGGGGCGAAAATATGCTCAGATATTTGTCCTTGGACATTATCTGTTCCTCGAAGCTCATAGTTTTCCTTGAGCTACGCTCTCGGAAAACTGTTCGCTTCTCGGAACAGATAATGTCCGCGGACAAATATCCTTGCATATTTTCGCGCCAAATGGAGGCTATTGTTTATATAGTGCCAGCGTATAATGATACTATAATAACCGATTCTTTCGACGATTTCGCGACAAGAAGTTTTGAATTTTCATATCTCTGGTTCTACAAAGCATAAGAGAGAGCTTAAAATGTGAAAGGGTTGAAATTGTGAGGTATTCCAATCAAGACACGCGACAACTCATGAGTGTTCGCACCCCTGGTGTTCATAACGGGAAGTTTGGAGTTTTTATGTCCTTGGTTCTTGAAGGCGTGAGCATCCAACACAATTTTTAAATTCAGCTTGACACAAACAACCATCAAAACTAACAATAACTTAACAACAATAGGCAAACAATAGGCTAACTCATAAATACTAATGACTTTGCTTGCTGCGCGTATCTCATGCGCGTGTCAAAGACGCAGACGCGTGCGTGTTTGACACGCAGGCGCGTTTTATGCGCGTATTTTGGGCCCAATATTTTCGACCTGTACTGTATGTGATCAGTTTTGGCCAATGGTGACAAAGAAAAATTTAGTGAACTATAATGGCAAATAGTGTGCAATGGCTCAGCCAATCAGATAACAGAATTTTCATTAGTATACTGGTAGAATTCTTCTTAAACTCGATAGACACAGGATACGTGTTTTCTGCTTCCAACTAAAGAGGTTACATGATATAATAACTACATGTAATTTGTGACAACACAGGTTAAACTTACACTTTAAGAGGGAATGTCCACTAGGACCGAGCCAGTCGTGGCACATGATGAAAAATCAAAATTTTTCATATTCTTCCCAGAGATAGCCTATGGTAAGCCTAGAAACGTGGTGTGATTTTTTTCTTGAAATATTTTTTTAAACCCGCTAAAAAATCAAAAATCCGTTGTGGTCCCACATCTGGTCAAAAACACGCAAAATTCAGTGACTAATACCTTATCATAAACTTCGCTCTGGTTAATCACCATCAAAATAATACTCCAGTTTGAGCCTGAAAATTTATTTTTGAGGAGTTTACAAGTCTTTTGAGGCCAATTATACCTCTGTGGGTTAATTTTCAAGGCGACGACGAGCCGCTTAAAATCACCAAAATTCACTTCCTAAAAATTCTTAATTATGCACACTTTTTCAATCGGCAAATTCGCTACCCGGTAAAACACCAAAACACCTAAGATTGTGACGTTTCGAAAGACAAAATGTCAGTGTAAAAGCTGGTATAAAAATTATTTTCGGGCTTTACATCAGCGCTGAGTACTAACGCTGTCAAAATCGTGATAATCACAGCACTAACCTGCTAGAAAACGAAAACAATAGGCAAGTGCCAGTGACCAGATAATCAAAAGGAACCTGAAAATGTCTTCTTGAATTTGATTTCCTCGGTATTTGGACTTAACTATGGTAGAAAAGTCATGTTTAGCTCACCTTCTGTAATTACATTCAAGTATTAGTGCTGGCGTATTCAGAATCCTACACGATAACCATTGCGATGAGTGGAGTTCGACAAAGTTCATCCTCCTTACTGACACTCAATCAATGCCTCCAAGATAATCCACCTCATTCCTAACCTCATTGCTAGCCCTTGTTCTTAAACAACAATCCATAAAAGTAGTGAAGCCTTCCAGCGTCAGTCCCTTGCTTGTTAAAACGAAATACTCACGTGCTGTTCCAATCCTTGCGCATGTTGCATGCTGAAATGGTAATTTTAGCGTCCGAAGTGGATCTAATTTGTCTGTCACGCAATAGTCACTTGAAAGGATTTTTGTTACGCATTGCCAAAAATGGTTAAAAAGAATAATAAATAGAAAGATTCAATGAGACGTTCAAAGCAAAAAAAAAATATTTTAAAGCCAAAAGGATCCAAACGTGACCCGTAAAATATGGAGCGGAAATTTCCCGGCAGAGAAACTGTGCATTTATGTGATCTGGGCTCGGAAGGGGGTTGGGATTACTCCGCTATATGGGCTATCAGAGGTATGGGTGGTCGCAAAGGGTATGGCTTTTGGGCTGTTTATGTCTAAAAAAGGTGTAAATTTTATACACATTGGACTGAAATAGGGTGTGTTTTTCACCCTGGCTTGGCACTAGGCATTTTGTTTACAATCATGACTCGATCAGTTTAAGGTCTGGGTCAGGAATTTAAAGTAGAAATATGGTTGGACAGGTATATTTTGTTTTACCAAGCTGAACTTTTCCCTGATTATAATTCTCGGCGTCCTGCCTTGCCGTAACATACTACTTTGACCACGTAACATGTCACGTGATTATTTTGTTAAAATTTGGTAAATCGGCGAATTGGCGGCGAATTTTAAGTTTATTGATCAATAAATGAGAAATTGAAATTATTTACCTTGCTACGTCTGGAATGATCTTCCTTGATTTCGATTTTAGAAGATATAAATGATCAAAAGTCGATTTTAATTAAAAAAGACGACCTTTTACCCTATTTCTAATTTTTTCTGTGAGAAGAGGGACGTTCATTCCAAACGTGAGAGGATGAAAGTAATTGATCTGCGTCTAAACTGCGTTATTGCAGGATGATATTGCTAAAAACCTCCACCAATTTCTCAAATAATGGCTTTTTTGCGCTGAACGTCACGTGGTATGTCACGTGACCCCTCAGAAGTACTAATTCTACTTTAAAATGTTCACGACGTTGCCAAAAATGTAAAACTGGACGTGCTAATTAGAATTCGACAAAAAAGGTTACAGGAGCCATCCTTGAGATACAAACCCATAAATCTGAAATAAAGGGTGTTTGAAATGGGTTATTCTTTTGTAATAGTAATCGTTAACGTCACAAACTTGCTTGGGAGGGTGGTGGCCACATGCCGGATCGAGCGGTCCGGGTTTGAGCTCTGGCCTGGGGCCGCCTTGCGTTGTGTTCTTGGGCAGGTCATTTTACTCTCACAGTGCCTCTCTCCACCCAGGTGTATAAATGGGTACCGGCAAACTTAATGCTGGGGGTAACCCCGCGATAGCCTGGCATCCAATCCAGAGGGGAGTAGAAATACCCCCAGTCGCTTCATGCTCCAGAAACCGGGATAAACTCCGGCCTGATGAGCCACTAGGCAGTATTTAGAGTGAACTCTACTTTACAACTAGAAACTAATCTTTACCCATCGAAAGAGAAA
>JAHPZR010003016.1:62500-85000 GCA_019787425.1 Platygyra sinensis | reverse complement strand
CCCCGGTTGTCGTTTACTGAATAAGTGCGGTTTTAGTTTTAGGCGGATAAGGGAAAATGTTCATAAATGAAAAACATGTTTACTACATTATATAATCATTTTCTAACCTGAATTCACCCAAAGGTCAGGTTCGCCGAATGATATGCAAATTTGATCAAGATGAACATAAACTGCCAAACCGGTTCAACAGCATGCAGTTTCTCTTGCAAGCACGTGAATAGAACGTGAAAAAACACTCACGACCACTTCACTGTGATCTGCTCGGCTTGATCAGACTGTGTTAATTTGCCAGTTTATTACGATGATTTTCCGTAGTGTTTCAGCTTTTTTTTCGCTAGCATGTATTCTGGCACTGCTTTGAAGCACAATTCACCGAGTTTCGAGGAATTATTTCTAAGTTCGTCTAATTTTAATACTTAGAGACACTTCGTGCCGCAGAATGCCAGGTTCAACCAGTAATTCGCTTTCCAGAAATTTCGCGGACTGGAGTCAAAAATATGGGTCTGGAAAGCTATCTTTTCGCTGGCACAGTTCATACTACTTGTTTAAGCGAAGATATGAGAGTAGTGGGATCAATGCACAGAGACATTGAATTCAAGGAGGTCTATTTGTTCTCGGAAAATGACCGAAAATGCGGTTTCCGCCGCGCTCGTTTGTTAAGTAAAAAAGATATAGGCGAATGAATAACTGCATTGGCAATTTGGCCGCTTCAATTCATTGCCACTTTTGGCTTTTTCCTGAACATGCATATGATATCGATTTTATAACTGTATGTTATTCTTTTTTCAAAATGTATACATTTATGACTTCAACATGCAGTTAACATCAACAAAGGAACGTCAAACAAAAATATAAGCCCTCTTGAATTGTCACGCAGTCACAGTGATAAATTGTACTGCAATCAATTTTTTTTCTGTGGCATGTACATGTACATGTAGCACATGAATGGGTTTTCGGTTTGTTAACAGAACTATTTTCATCGGTGAAATGCTCTTTCAGAGGACCTTCATCTTTCTAGCAGAACCTTTTTGTACAAATTTGTTTTCGCAATTCTATTGTCGCTGTATTATGTGGGTAAACTGACTGCATCTATTTACTTGCAGTCAGTGCAGCGAAAATTTTTCAGTAAGGCAAGTCGAGGCTTGTCTTGCGTGAGAAAGATCTTGGTTGTGTGTACGTGTGTGACGGTGTGCCGTTTATTTATAAGTTCTTCACGGTATAAATTACTATCTCATTAGCATAGAGAAGCAAAATAATTTTTTTTCACTTGCCAACCAGGAATGACGGAACACTGGAGGAAAATTTTTCGGACCAAAATTTTATTCAGTGCTGATATAGCGTTTATATGCTTTAAATCTCGACACTGGAGGCTTGGAATAAATCGAACTTTTTAATGCCTCTGTATATTCTCAACGCAAAATTTTTGACTTGAGGCAAACTTGCAAAACCGGTCATGACCCGTCACCTAAACTCGAACGACTTGCATGGTTGCAGGAAAATGTTGATCAAAACCCTCAAACAACGGTTTCTTGCCGGTAAACTTCGCTGTGAGGATCGCAGGGGAAGTGTCGATGGAAGTTTGGCCAAATATCATGGCAAATCGACGGAAAATGGTCGAAAATTTGCTGTCTGCGAGATAGCAGTTTCCCCTGTATGTGTCAACAAAGAGCACAGCTGATCTTGAAGGGATGGGAGCGAAATCGCTTCGGGTTCAGATGGAACGCCAAGTCGATTCGTGCTGGTCGTGGGTCGTTTGTCTTTCTTCTTTTGTCGTTCAATTCTTAATTCTCGGAACTCACAATTCATTTGGTTCGTTTTTCGTGGCATTGCTGCAAGAATTTCAGCGAAGTGAAGCCGAAACAGGTAAGAAAATATCGTATTAGCTTTCCCGCAAACTGGCTGGTGTGCCAATAAAAAATTTATTGCGTTAACAGGTTATCAAGGAAAAACTCTCGCAAATTTTGTGGCTAAACTAAGTTTCGGTCTGCGTTGGTTACATTAAAGTAATTTTCGAGCAGAGCATAGAAAAATTAAAGCGAATCAAAGCGAGAGACATTTTGTAGCCGCTTTTTACTGCTGGAAATTTTTTTTATGCAAATACCGGGTATGTTATATAACAACGTTTGTTGATAAATCGGGTGGCCTGTAGACAACCAGATTTGCAATGCTGTTAGAAAATTAAGCATCTCTGAAATTCTGCACCATCATATTTTCTCTCGGCAGTTTCACTTACAAGCGGTTTAACAGGAAAAATTCTGCTTTTAAATTCTATTTTCGTCGCTTAAGCGGATGATCTAACTCGTTCGATTCACGGATGAGTGAGTCTCAAAGGAAAACCCTAGTCATGTGACCGCACCCTGCTATACTAGCGTGCTTTCGTGTTTATTCAGGGCCAGGGATTTTCCTTGTTATATTCTGCCTTCAACAGGTTTAGCTAGAAAAATATCCGCTTCTACTATTGCTTTCATATTCTGTTTTCGCCCAGCGATGCGCGGCGAAGTTAACAGTTCGACACACTGCACTTTGCGACGCTGTGATTCGCAACTGTCAGCATTTTCATTATTTACATCCTAAAAAGTGTGATACTGATTACTGTGCGTTAGGATTTCTCATCAGTAGGGGGTCACTTGTGCAACAGCAATTTTACAGCGCAAAATAACTACAGGTTTTCTATCTGCTAGTGAAAACAAGTTTGAGGTCATTAGCAGTCTAGAAAGCGCACGTTGAAATGAAAATATCAGGTGTCAGGGATTTGGTTGATTGGTTTGCCCGGCGCAGGATATTGGTTAGATCTCGACGAAAGAAAAACAACTCAACGTAATCTCTGAGAATGAAATGAGGAGAATTCTCTCGATGTCCGATGAAGCCTCGAAAACGCAGTCGACAGCTCGATTGCCTCTCGTGTGTCCTTGTCGGTCGCCGGAAGCAAAACAGGCATAAACTGTCCAAGACTCGCCAAACAGGGTTTTCCCGGAGATAAATAATCAGACCAATCACAAAAAGATGATTTGCATCATAATGATTTATAAATTAGCCGCTGGGCTCGGGCTTTCATGCGCTTAATAGCATAATTTAAGCACGATACAATTTTATGTTTTTAACTAAACCGTGTAGAATTCACGGCAAGATTAGCCAGAAATAAAAACAGCTTTAGCTATGTATGTGCGATGCTATTAGTTATAAAACAGTTCTGGAAGAAGCTATGTGCGTCATATGCCTTCGGGCTGTCTTCAAAATTACTTAAACACCATTGAGACAACAAAATGATTGAAAACCAAAATTTCATATGCTATATTCTAAGAATATTCACAAGAATATTTTCAGCCCAAAAATTGGAAGAAATATTTGAATATTTAGCCTCAGCCAAAAAACAGAAAACATTAGAAGAAGGACTTTTTGGAGAACTTTTGAAAACACTCAAAGGTCTCTCAGGCATTATTTTCAAAATATTCTGCGAAAACCACCATAACAGCAGCTGTTAACACACCTAAAACACAGAAGCACAACATAAACACAGCATGTCGAAAACCGCAGAAGCGTGCATCGCGGGAATGTCGATAATATATCTAATATATAATCGGTAGATGGCTTGTGTTAGGCTTGAGTTAAATTGAAAATCTGCGATATTTTTTTAATTAAAGGCACGTGTACAAGGACAGAGGGTTACCCTAGCAAGCTGGTTACTCTAGAAAGCGGGTTTCCCTAGCTAGCACTCATACATTTCCTCTTTTTTTCGGGTTAACTTTTTCCCTTGTAAACACTCCAGGTAGGGTTAACCCGCCAACCCGGGTTAACTTTCTAAAAACATTACTGTTAATTAATTGATTATTTTTTTTCTTAGGGCTCGAGTTTACAATTATCCATTGTTAGGCGCATTGAGGTCAGAAATGCGCCCTATAAGAACCTATTTATTATTATTATTATTATTAATTGTTTCCAGACCCTTTGAGGGTTGTAGGATTACCCTACCTGTGAAACCGGGCTACATTTTTCCTCCAGCTAAAGGTTAACCCGCTTGCTGGGGTAACCCTCCCTCCTATTTGTAAACAGGCCTTACGTTTTTTTTTGTGTTTCGTCGCGTCAATGTATCAAACGTCTGATACGTCACAAGGTGTTACTTAGTATGAACACGAACTAATTTGAAACTCATAAATAATAAACCATTAAGGTAAAAGAAAAACAAAAAAAAAAAAACACAAGAATTCTGTTTAACTTTTGTTTGCGACCCATTAGCCTTCAGTCTATAAGTACATCAATCAACCCTGGGACAATTGATCAAAGTATTGCATTTCCTTTATTTTTGGCGATACTCTAAACCAACTGTTGTTACTAATTTACCCAATTATCAGGCAGTCGAAAACGGCAAGTTTCCATGCCAACTTTCAGCCTTTCCTTCGAGCCCTGAGATTAAAACAATAACGTAAACAATTTTCGAACGAAAACATGATTTTGAATGAAATGCAATCAGATTCATCGTTTCGAAGGCAGCTCATTAAAAGTCGACAGCAACAATCAAAAGCAAATATAAATCAGTGGTAAAATTATTGTGCGTTTTTTTTGTTTGCAAATGAAAATAGTTAGGTATACATTAGTTTCGTAACTCGAGATCTTTTAAGAGTTTGCGTGGCGTAATAAAATCCCGTCATAGAGTAGGCCTGGTTGCTCCCGTTGATTTTGGCGTCTCGCGCGAGAGAAGTAAAATGTTTTCTGCCCGGGAGGGGGGAGGACTTTTCAAATGAATGGGTGGAGGTAATAATAAAATAAAACAATCTTTAAGGAGGAAGCATCCGTCACGTAAATACGTGGTTTTCAGGGAGGTCCTCTATGCTCAACGGAAATTTTGAATTAATCCCCTAAAGGAAACCAAACATGGCGTACACTCTATTTCCGTAGCGCTCTCGCGTGTCTGGTCTACTCTCCCGTGCTTTCGGGGGAGGAGCGAGGACTCCTTTCCCGAACAGCGGCTGGTTATCGAGCCCAATCATGGCGTGACCCAGGATTTTTTGACCCCTAAAAAGGACGATATACATTTCTGTATTTCTTCACGTGAAACCATGAACGAGATCTTCACGGCTATATATGGGCTGCATATGATGGCGTTTTCCCCAGAACACCCTAAGGGACACCAAAATCCGAAATATATACCCCTAAGCGATAAGACGAGCATCCCAATCCCTTTCATATGCAAATCCCCCGCGGGGTTTTCGGATGCGTCCGGATGTTTATATCCGATGAGGTGTGTAATTCTAAAGCGAGAATAGGAACAGAGCATCGTAGCGGTTCGTGTTGTAAAATGATCAAATTACCAAAAAACTTAATTGAATGGAAATCATCCTTTCTCGTTGATTAGTTCTCCAGTTCTCCAATTTAATAAAATCTTTTTATACAGATCAATAACCAGTATTTTCTTCAACAGCATGGATAGGCTCCTTAGCGATGGGTGTCACATACATGGCAGCACCAATCACCACAAGCCTGTGCGACCGCTGGGGATGCCGGATGGTTATGTGTCTTGGCAGCGCGACTTATATGGCAGCAATGCTTCTGACGTCACTCGTCCCACATATGTCATTCATGTACATTACTTATGGCATCATGTTTGGTTTTGCTTCCAGTTGCTGTTACTTTTCGTCTTTCTACATCCTTATTGTGTATTTTAACAAGCACCTTGCTTTAGCCAATGGCATTGCCGCGGCCGGCGCCGGAGCGGGAACCATGTCTGTTAGTTTGACAGTCGACAAGTTAATCTCCACGTACGGTTTGAGAATCACTTTTCAGGCCATGGCAGCCCTGTCTGTGCTGCTTTTCTTGGCTGGACTTACGTTTCTTCCGATGGATTTTAGAGAGGGAGACGAAAAACGTTCCGAAAAGAAGAAACTGATTGAAGAACAGTTGGAAATAAAGAAAAAAGACAAATTAATTTCCATCATTAAAGGGCTGATTAAGCCTTCTCCTGTGTGGGGAAATAAAGCATATGTCGCATGGACAGTCGCCTTGGCTATGACTTTTATTGCTTACTACATTCCTTACATGCTCCTGGTAAGTTATTACTAATTGTTAAAATTTAAGTCTGACCTAAATCTCTAGGGAGCCAAGCCGTGCATAACTATCTTTTCTCCTGGGCACAATATTGCCAAAAGACACAGTCATTAAGATTATTATCGTTTTCTGCAGGTCCGTCTGGCAGAGGGCGTAGGGATACCCTCAACACAAGGGGCTCTTCTGGTTGGCTACTTGGCGTTGGCACAAACAGTGGGCAAGATCCTCTTTGGCAAGCTAGGGGACTCATTGCGGATCAGTCGCTTGACCCTTACCCAGATAGCGCTTTTGGTCATCGCTGTAGCAGCCTGTCTGTGTCCTTTGGCACGTTCTCACACGGCCCTTCTCACGTATTCGCTGGTGTCCGGCCTTTTTGATGGGTGCCTTTGTGTGATGATCGGTCTTGTCACCTACGACATTGTGGGCCGGCAAATGATGGCGAGGGCTGTTGGGACCTTGTATGGAATCGTGGCGATCCCGATGACATTGGGACCTCCCATGGCAGGTACATATCAAAACTTTCTATCTCTTTGTTTTTTTGTTTTGTTTTTTTTTTGCCACGTTATGTAACGAAATACGTTTCTTCTACTCGTTACGTAATGTTTTTGACCTGTGAAAAGTGCGTCTGCATTTTGTGTCAGTGATTGCGCACGAAATGTATATCGTACATACACTTTCCCGCACACGACTTTTTTTCATATGCTGTGAAATTAAAACCAAAATTTCCCATTTTATCGTTCCCAGGTCCTGCTCTGTTGAGAGCACGGAATGTCCGTGTTGATCAAAGGGATGCCGGTGTTTCTGTTTTGCTTCCCTGGCAACCATGTGCCAGCCTGTATCCGATTGGAATGAGGAGGCTCATAACTAAACCAAGGATCGTCATTTTGCTTCATGTCTTTTTCTATCTTGCAGGTTTGCTCTTCGACTACACAGGCAACTACAATATCGTCTTTTTCCTGTCCAGCGGCCTCGTCATTTGCGGAAGCTGCGTCATGTTTCTCATCCCGAATCTTCTCCCTCCCAAGCAAAGCTTGGTCAAAGTCTTTATGCCTGAGATCGTTGTCTCCGTGCCAGAAAAACTTGATGACGATCAAAAGAACTTTGTTGAGAACGAGAGAGCGCTAGTAAGAACTTCTTATGTTTCGTTTAAGAACTTCGCCGACGAATTCGAGGTTGACCGAAGCCGCCTGTTGTTAGACAGAACACCAAATGTAGGCTCCCGGCCGAGCAGCTTTATCTTATTCTCTATTGTTCCGGAGGGAAGCTACAGAGATCTGTCAAACGAACGATATTCAAACAGTAGAGAAGCCAGCTACACGTCTTTAGCAAGACTTTCAGAACTAAGGGTCGAGAGTCGCGTGAACAGTTGCGCCAGGCTAGAACCTGTTGCAGAGGCTGAGACGTCAGATGTAACGGTGTCGTCTGAATGTCTTGACCTAATAGTAAATACACGACCGGCTGAAGCAGAGCTAGTTACTACATTACTGTTGTGTAATTCCACTGAAAAGTCCACTAGCCTTGTAAAAGCTCTGGATGCGGTATCAGATCACAAAGTGAATGACACTGAAGATAATGTGCCCAGCATAACTATATCCACGTCTACTGAGAGCGGATTTACATCAGAAGAATCTGTGGCAAGTGTCACGGACACGAAGGACTTTGTTTCCTCTAAATCGGACCTGGACAAAAACCGGTTGAGCGGGTACTCTTGGAATTCAACTGGCAGTGATCTGTCGTGGAAAACGCAGTGTTCGGAGGCTGGCACTGAAGACAGTGGCTATGCGGAGGAAGAAAGTCCGTGCGGCGCGGGAGATCAAGTGGAAATTAGTAAAGATAAATATTCCACAAACAGTTCGTTCTCTCAAGATAACCTCAAGTCAGATTTGACGGAACAGGAGAGCCACTGTAGCTGTGACGGGACGCTAAATGCGAAGGAAACTAAAACCTCGCTCATTAGCATTGAGGGTAAGGGTGTGGAGCATGCGCACTCCATGAAAGAAGGACCTCTTATCATAGATCCGGGATCTACAGATTACTACAGTGAACTTGTAGACAGTCAGCTCAACGATCAGTCACAATGTGCATGCGGTATCGTAGAAGAAAATGACTTCGACAGTAAGTCAGTTACGAATGTTCAAGAAACAATCGAGCAAAACAAAGCTTTCAATGCCAAATGCCCTCCGCCGCCAGATATTTACAGTCAGTTGTTTGAAGGGATTCTGGAACAAGTAAACAAATACGCGGACAGTTTGTCGGAATTTTCAAATGGCCATGACCAGCTGAAAGCATGGCCAAAAGTAAGCATGACAGATGTACAAGCTTGTGAACGAGAAACGGTGGTGTAGCTTTTAATTACTGATGCGTCCTCAGAAAACAAAATGAACGGCATTCTGAGATCAAGAAGCGTGAAGACTGGAGCCTAACCTTAGCAACAGTTCCTACAAGTTATCAAATCTAAAGCTTAGGGCGGGCTTTTGTGTATCGATTTTTTTGCCAGTATTCTTATGGGAAAGAGAGGGAAACATTTCCAATAGATAATAGTGAATTATAGAAGCTACTTAGTATTCAGCTGTGTTTGTAAACTTTTTAGTTTTCTAGCATGTCAAAAGCTAAGTGGAATAATATTATAGCCACAATTTATCCTCGGTCAAAACTAGGAAGTGAAGGCTCCTTGAAGTCTCTAAAAATAGCAAAACGTAATAAGAATTAATCAATTGGCATAATTACTGTGCATTGCATTGTAAACAGACGATTATAACAGATCTATGCTGACCAAAGCTAAGACAGGATGACCTAAAGCAATAAATATCTTATGTATTGTCGTATTTTATTGAGAATCCCAGTGGAGATATTTTACCACACAGGCAAATTGATTTGAGTTAATCGCTCTACATTGTGACTCTTTTTCATACCCCGCCATCGACCTCCGTGAATTTTCCGCGACTATCCCCAACCTCCTCCCTACATCTCGCTTCCGTGATGAGCTTGTTAGCTCGAGCTTGCCTCGAAAAATATAAAAATAGCTCGGGAAGGCTCCTGTGGGGCACAAGTTTAACACTCTCCTAGGTCATCCTCTCTTTCTCTCGTCTATCGTAAACATCGTTTTTACTGCATAATGAAGAAGTAGTTTTGTGCGAATCTTTCAACCGTGGCAAACCTAACGCATTTGCAATGTTAGGGGTGGCGTTTGGGCGGCTGGGGATAGAGCATAAAAAAACATATCTACATATATTTTTTAAAGGTCGTTACATTAGAATTAAAGCGTCCAAAGTCTTTTGCAATCTCAGTGAAAAATAAGAATAAAGAACAAAAAACAGGTCAAATTTATTTATATTATTTCGTAAATATTGGGGTTGGACTGAACTAAAAGTATTTTATTGTTAACATAAATCCTAAATTGGAACTTAACAGTAGTTTATTTTGTGAAATCGGATAAAATCTAATAAGACTGTTTTATTTATATTTTGGAAAACTTTAAGTTCACGCGTTATAAAAATTAAAGTTAAAGTTGTATGAAGTCGATTCGTTTGCGAGAACAACTTCAAGGTAGCAACCATCGATTATTTATTCGTTTTACGTGCATCACTGACAGATGCAAGAAGCGTACATATTCTAACATAAACTATCAAGCAATTCAAAGGTATATTTTATGAAAAGGGTGCATAATTACTTTAAGAGAAAAACTCGAATTTGTTCAGGTATTTAATAATTTAAAGCGTTTTCTTGGAGGCAAGGGTGGTACAGTAGTGCTGTCAAATATGTCGAACAGTCTGTCCTCGCAATGGAGGACGGCACAATACCTCATATTACAAGGGGCGCGCTCAACAATGACCTCCTTTGTAATAATTAGACAATTAATCGTTAAGTGCGTTGAGTTTGAAATTATAATCAAGTTTTCGTCTTCTATGAAGATTTTATATTGATTAAACATAATTTATTATAGATCTGATATTCTGTACCATGAAATTACGGAAGCATTTAAACATTGAAGTTAAATAATTAGTATTGAAAGGATACAGAAATTAAAATAGTTTTATCGTTTGTTAATAGTTTGTACACGTTGGTATAGAAAAGTTAAATGTTCCTCCTCCTCTTGACACTGATGAAAACTGAACTGTGAATCACATCCATGGCTCGAAAATCAGCTCCAAACTGAAGCCAGGATTCCGCAAACCTTCGAATGCATGGGCTCTGTGAGTCGGGATCAGGGTCAGAGTAAACTCCTCGCAGCTTACTAGCTAAAAGCCCTTTTCACGGTAAGTTTTTTTCATTTGCATTATAATGTAATCCAACGTGGATGCGAGGCAATTTCGGGCTAAAACTACAAATTAAAATGGCCCGAAATTGCCTCGCATACATGCAAGATTTCATTGTAATGCAAATGAGCAGGAGGGTCTGAATGGGGGGGTCCACATGTCGGTTGTCGGTTAAACTATCATAACTTTGTCGGTTGTCGGTTAAAATTTTCGACCTTTGTCGGTTGTCAGTAAGTCTTAGTTGATAATTAAAAATGCAAGTTAATTATTGAACAAAAAACTTTAAACTCTAGAAAGGGCCAACGGACAAATCAAAAGGACCGGAACCTGGTAGCTGGAGGTTCTGATCACCAAATTTAAAGGCTTGAAGAAACCGAACACAGAAAGGCTGACCGTACGGTTGGGGTTAACTGTTTTGTATTTTCCAAAACAGTTAACCCCATCAACCGTACGGTCAGCCTTTCTGTGTTCAGTTTCTTCAAGTTAATTATTCACATTTGTTATGTAATTGGCGCAGTTTTGAGACTTTAAGCTTTAGACGAGGTGTAAAACTTGTAATAATTGATTATTTGATTACACTTAAACCTCGTTAACTCTGTTTTTTAGCAACGTGATCGTCTCTTTGACTTTTATATAATAACAAAATCGTGTGCAGCCTGTACAGCCTGCTATGTCGTTGAGACCACCTGACATTTCAATACACGTGTAAGGGAACACTTAGAAACGGACAGGGCCTCACACATTTTCAAGCACCTGGAGAGCTCGTCAGCATGTCGCTCTGCATGCTCCCGTGACAATTTTGCCATCAACGATCAGGCATCCTCGCGGTTTGCTCTTAACATCAAAGAGGCGTCGCACATACTTTGGGACAAACCAACACTTATCGCTCAGGTCAAACATGTTAATTTTTAGCAATTATTGAATGAGGCTGAGTAGGATATGAAGAATTCTGCAGATCAAGGAGGGTGTTAACACCCTCCGAGATCTGCAGAATTCTTCATATCCTACGAGTGCCGAATTCATAAATTTCTTTATTATTCATTCAAAATTTTTTCCCGTTTTTAAGAGTTTCGCCATTTCGCTCTTTGTTTTTCCGCTCACCAAAAATAAGACAACTTCGTCCCCAGGTTTTCTCTGTCGACTGTTCAATCTGCAATTAATGTGGTTACGTCTGGTAAAATAGAGCCCAGCAAAAGATCTGGACATTTCCTGACCTAGAAATAAATTCAAAATTCTGTTGTTTTTTCGGAATACAAATATTCCTATGACGTCAGACCATGTCGGTTGTCGGTTTGGTTTCTTTTGTCGCTAGTCGGTAATTTTTACCTCGTTTTCTCGCTAGTCAGTACTATTTTTCGTTCTTTGTCGCTAGTCGGTTAACCCCATTCAGACCCTCGAGCAGAGTTTACCATGAAAAGGGCTATTCGAAGCGGTGTAAAGGGCGAACGCGACTGAGCTTTGAGGGGGTGGGGAAAGGGTCATATGAATTTAAGTAAACTTTAGGAAGTCTAAAGAGAGATAAAAGGAAAAAAACGTTTTGAACACCACGAGACAGTTGAACGCCCCAGAATGGGCACCACGGGTTGGTGGACAACTGTTTGGCGTATGTCTACCAATTTTTAACTTCAAATTTTAATTCATTAAAACAACATCAAATCTTCAAAATTTGATACTTCCCTAAAGTTAACTACTTCTTTGAGAAAAATTATTTTCACCAAATTTTCCCAAAAATCGCCAAAACATTTACGAAAAGTAGCTATGCGAGATGAGCAGAGAAATTTTTGACTGCTTGAAACGTAAAGAAGATATCTGCGTTAAAACCATGATACCCCGCCAAAATATGGCCTTCGTGTTAACCCCGCCTTAACAAGTCAAGTGAAGTCCATTTTTATTTAAACTCACACAGAAAAATTGTAATTAATACAAATTAATTAGTGCTTTAAAATAAAAAAATCGAGAGATTGGGAAGGGAAAGACAATGTCAATTGTAGGTTCATTTGCAGAGTTTGGGACACCTAAATAGTTCGTGGTACTAACCGATTAGGTGACCCAAAACAAGAATATGAGTAGAAGGAATTTAGATGCGAAAAAGTTGTTTTAGATAAAAAGTACTACTTTATTAATTAAACAGTAGTCAACATAATATAATCGGCTAAACGAGGAAACATTGTTTCGGAAAGCAAAGGTTTACTCATGTATTATAATAAACCGACCTTCGAAGAAGTCTTAGAAGACTTCTCTTTTTAATTGTCACAGGGCTTGTTCGAGGCTCATAAATTTTGACCTTGTAATACCATATTTTGTCCCTATTCATGCAGTCTTCATAAGCATGCAGTCTTCATAAGCTGCATCCCGGAATAGTCATACAAAGCAATGAGCAACTCTCTCTCCTCGTCCTCTTAATTCCTTTCGTTTTTTCCCTTCTCTTCTACTTCGACTTCGCCGTTAGCTATTGTTGTTTCCTTGCGCTGCTGGGAAACATTTTTAATGAGCAGCACTGGAATCTGGTCAACATAGTGTTTTCGTGGTGGCTAAGCTGAGAAACATTATTATGTTTCGAAAGTAACAATTGTGTGCGGGAAGCAAGAATGTTTTGACTTCAGGCAAAATTAAACATTTTTTGTTTCCGAGCTGCTAAATTTGTTTCCGTGACCGTGATATGTTTTCCGTACGGCTAAACTGGGAAACATTTGCCTCCGCAACGTTTAGCTAGGCCTTAAAACAGAAAAAGCGTGTTTTATTAGTTTGCGCGCGTAAAATCTAAATAATAAAGCAAATGAAGAAGCCTAAGCCGTGTATTACACTGTGATAAGACACCCCAGACATTTAAAAACACTCGAGAGATGTAGAAAACACTCGCCTGCGACTGGTGTATTCTACATTTCCTTCGTGTTCTCCGAAATGCCCGTCGTGTTTTATCACAATGCAATACACAGCTTAGGCTTCTTTATTTGTTAAATAAATAAAACATATAGCCGTGGCTTTCCGGGTGCGAGGTAATACACGCAAGCCGGCAAGATGAACCAAATCGCGCGCTGTGAATGGCTACCTGAGCAGGCTAAATGGCGCTATCTTGCCCGCTCGGGACTACCTGCTGTATCCCGCAAGAATAATTTCCCGGAAAGCCATATAAGAAAGCCTTTATTGACCAAGCTTGTTCGATCAACATGGCTGGATATTGCCCTCGTTCTTTTTTTTGCGAGTTTATGGACCTCGACTTCGTCTCGGTCCATAAACACACAAAAAAAGAACTTGGCCAATATCCAGCCATCTTGATGACCTCACATTTGGTCAATATCCCATATTCATGAACAACTCTGGCCTTCACCAAGATTGAAAGAAGCGTGCTTTTGAACATTTGTTCATGCGAAGAAACCAAGCGGTCAGATAGAACAATAAATAACGCCGCGAACCCTGCCAGTGTAGAAGATGTCGTGACCAACATACTGACCAATCAACTCACAGTTCTTGACACACCCCTCATCACGCCCTCTGGCTTAACAAATCCTTCATTAAAATGAATTTATGTTAAGAACAATGCTGTTGTTATTCAAGCAGATATTTAACAATTATTGTGGCGTGATTTATAATTAGGTTTGCAGTTCGAAGAGCGGTGACTTGGAAAACCAATGAAGCGATTATTATGGAATGGTTCGGAGTCAACGCTATTTATAACAAACACATCTAAACAGGCGCTTGAAATCTTGAAGAAAGGTTAGTTGGCTGTGTGTAACCGATTTGAGTTTTTACCAGGGAAGATTGTCAAAGTTTGGCCGCGCAAACTGAAACTATCATCAGAAACTAATATTGTCTTTAGGCTGAAAATTCGCGAGGTCGATTCTTGATTCTAATCACCTTGCGTTGATCGAGGCTATATATTTTATTTCTTTTAGCGTTTGTTTTAAATATCATCGTTCAGCGAGCATTACTAAACGGGTATTTTACAAGTATCCCTGTTGTTTAGCCCTGTCAAAACTTCGATTAGCCTGTGGGTTTCTTGTTTTCCATCAAGGAACTAGAAAGTCAAAGAAGCATTCAGTGTTTCGCAACCCCGGTTAGCACAGTCTGGCAATTGCGTTGCTCAGAGATTGAAAATTCGATTGCATTCAGTTAGACACTGATCTTCCTTACTAATTTACATATTGTTTAAAGTTCCCTTGAAGAGCTTTTTAGTCTCGATGTACAAGTTTAAACGACTAAAACTGAATTGTTTAGCACATTCCTGGCGCACTGTTTTGATCTGTATTAAAAGGCTCTTTATTAAACGACGACGCACTACAAAGTAAAGTTATGCAAGACATTCTGCTTTAGTGATTCTGCTGTTAGATGTAAATGATTGTGTGGTGCTTTCTTCAAGGTCAGAGAAAAAGGAGTGAAAGTGCAAAAGAAATTATGCGAATAACGGATGAAGTTTATTACTGTAAATCGTTTTATCAGACGAAAAAATACCGCCATAATATTGTATTTGAAATTTTGAGAGCGCCCATTTATGTCCATTCATATGCACAGCTCACTAAAGGGGTTGTCTATAAACGGGATTACAGGCACCAGACGACGATAATGGACTGAAGTTTAGATGAATGTGTCACACGGTGACGATGCAGTTTGGTTCAATTTCTCACCACAGGCGTCACAAAAAAACAAGGTTACTGAAAACATTGCACAATAATGCCTCTGGTGAAATAAAACATATTTTTCTCAACGCTATATCAAATTAATACGCCTCGAAACATTCGTCTGCCCTGATGCACAGTTATGTACATAGTTTTTAAACGTAACATGCAAATTTACCACACATATTAACTTATGCTAAGTGTCCATACACTCGCCACTGTCACGCAGACAGTGAGTAAAAATGCGATCTTTTTTCCCATGCATTATCCCTCATGTATCCACCCAGGTGGGGAGGAGTATCGGGTGCGGGCGAATTTAATGTACCTTTGCGTTCTCGTTCACGGATTAAGACAGAGCGGTCGTCAGCAGTCTGCTTTGCAGTCCACATTAGCAAAGATTCGATAGCATGTACGAAGACTTACCGTTTAGACTATTTCAGTGTGCGGCTAATGTAATCATGCGAGGGACACCAATAGTATTACGCCACGGAGAACAGTTTGCTGCAACAGCAGCGTATTTCAATGTGCTCACTTTCATGTACGAATGCTGGGACTTGACGATGAAAATTACGGGAAGAAGCATATTTAAGACAACTTTTCGGTGTCCTCATGACACCATCATCAGGTCAAAAAATAATATTCAACAGATAACAAGAATATTAATGTTCAAGTTCTTAGTCCCTAGAGGCTAGGAGAAAAGTTTTGCTTTTATCGAGTCACTTTGAATATTTAGACACGGTTTGTGCTCGCGAATAAGGAAGATTTTATTTCATGGATGTTATTGTTCTTGAAATAAAATGTTTCTTATTCGCGAGCACAAACCGTGTCTAAATATTCAAAGTGACTCGATAAAAGCAAAACTTTTCACCTAGCCTCTAGGGACTAAGAACTTGAACTTGAACATTAATATTCTTGTTATCTGTTGAATATTATTTTTTGACCTGATGATGGTGTCATGAGGACACCGAAACGTTGTCTTAAATATGCTTCTTCCCGTAATTTTCATCATCAAATCGATAACATTATCATCGCTGATAGGAATGCTGGGACAAGATAGTTTTTGCACCACGTTACGTTTCGCATTCTTACAAAAGTTGATTGCTGTTACGGAATAGCGCACGCGAGAGGAAGATAGGACAATATATATTGTAACGTGTGATATGCAGTAGTCTTATTCTTGGCGCAGTGGAGTTCGGATCGAACGAAGGGCTGTTGTGTCTTCGTGGGAAAGGGTACACTTCACCTTAATTAAAAGGGCCTCTTTCTATCAGGGAAGCCGAGTGTTAAGGAACCCCAGCAAAATGATGGACAATAGCCTGTAAACGATTTAAACGTTAAGGATGTCTGGCGAGCCTTCACGTCGCTTTGTGCTGCAGAAAAAGTTAGTAAGGGTTGTGGGCTGCTGGGCTTGCGTCCAGACTGGGATGTGTTGGCCGTTGCACTGCAATGCAAATTTGCAGTTGACTGAGAATTTAACTCGCTTCACTGATTGTTTGACAAACTAATTTCAAGACCGACAATTGTGGTAATTGCGATGAACCAATCACAGGAGGGGTCCTTAATTTCGCTGTTTGTCCAATAACGGTTTCGAAATGTGTTCTGTTCAGGGTTTAATTATTTATAGATATCATTGTTACTTTTTATTTTTTGTCACCCACATTTTCAAAACAAGTTTATCAGCGTGGAATTCACAAAAAATATTTTACAGGGAATTTATGATTATTTTCGAGAAATGTTTTCGGACTAACTGGATATAAGTTTGATATCTTTCGTTGTAAAAATTTAAAACGCTGATTTACCCTGGGTAAGGTCGAGAGCGCAGGTTTTGCGAGGAAAGAAAAAAGTCACTGGTTGGCAGGTATAGTTTAATGAAAAGTATTCCAAGTTTGTGGCGGAAGAAATTTCATGTTTTGTTTTCGTTTGTCTTTGCGGAGAAAATAATTGCTAAGTGTAATTTTGAAGTATAGTTAAAAGAGAACATTGAACTATGTACCAAGTAAGTATTAAGGATTCAGTTATGTCAATTCTTACATAAATGCATTTGGAAGGGAGCCAAAAATGTTAAGGCGCAATTAATGTACTAATTAATCAGTATGTTTATCCGAACTCTTTTTGTATTAACCGACCACTGTTGTGTATTGACGTGGATCCATATCCCTGTCACCTCTGCAATATTTCAATATCCCTTTGTGATGAATTAGCGCCGAGGAAATATTTTAAAAATTAAGGCTCTGGCGTCCTAAGAATATTTCCATACTCCGCTGAAAATTACATAGCCTGAATAATCACACAGGACAATTTAAGAATATAAACGTTAACACGTAGCTTATTTTCACTTTCATGAAGTGTATATTAATCTTTTTTCCTGTTCTTTGCAGCCTGCAATCCTCTTTAAAACTTAAGCATGAAATATGGCGACCTTATCCCAGAAGAGGATGAAAATAATCCCAACAGAACCCAAGGTTTTTACTCTGGAGGAAGTCTCATATCATGCCGACATATCTTCATGCTGGATCGTAATCAATGACAAAGTTTACGATTTAACCAACTTTTTGGATGAGGTAAATTGAATTTCTCTGTTCGTTTTCAACAAAATTCGCTCCTTGTAGTGTCTGTACGTTAGATGTCTGTTGAAAATATTGTAATTTTGAAAAAAGCTTTGGATATAAAATATGATTGTGATCAAGAACTGTTACCCACTGTTAGAGCTTATTTGTTCGACCAGCAAAGAACTATCGCGCGAAACGTCGTCAGCTTCACAAATTCGCTGCGCGGGTTAATTTACCTTTAGGTTATAAAACATTGGCGAACGAATGTCAAGGAATAACCACTTAGTTTCCTTGCGTAAATATTTCTTTCTTGAACAAATGTCTCTTATCGTTGTAAAATTGCAAATTTTGTGCTCCCATAAGGCAGCTGTTGATCTGATCAACATCTAAATTCATCCCACAAAATCAGCACATAATCAAGCATTTAGGTTTAGAGAATTCGGGAAACGATCACCAAATGGAAACACGTATTTATTTCAAGGTCTGATTCTTCTAGCGCATTTTAGTATAAATCTACCAGCGAATATAGGCCACTTGCGCTATATTAAAATTCACCACGACAGTTGTTAGGCCTAGAGGACACAAACAAAAAAAAATGAATAAACAGGGTCATTTAATTTCCTTTGTTTGTGTCCCTTAAGCCTCACTGCCAAGCTGAATTTTAATATGTTGTCAGTGGTTACGAACTGTTACGAGTGCCATTCTCTTATTGGCTACGCTACTCACTTTCGTTCTGTAGACTGTCAGAAATCTAGCAGAGTACGGCTGTTAACAAAATGGCGGCCGCTTCTTCGCGTTTTCGTTCAAGTGCCTAAAGATGATTTAGATAAAATTTTGAACAGTTGATAGATTTGTACTAACAGTGTATTCCTTTTGGGGTGATCTGGATCAGGATTCAGTGATCCAAGATCACTCGAATGATGAAGCATCAAAGGAACCGCTGAATCGACTCTGATCATGGATTCAACGGTTCATTTGATGTACCATGATCCGAGTGATCTTGGATCACTGAGTCCTGATCCAAATCACCCCAAGGAAACGTACCTTAAAACAATTAGATTCGCTCTCGATTTCCGTACGTGATAGATATCTCGAGTTCATAATCTAATTCTAAGATGTACATATACATTTACATTGAGAAGCTGAGTTAAGGGTGAGTTTAACACAGCATGGATATGTAGACTTCTATTATTTTTGAGCTAGCTAAGAAGCTTTTTACTTTGTGTTAGCATCCCGGGGGAAGCGAAATCATGCTGGAACACGCCGGTGAGTGAAACGTCAATCACAAAATTACGTTTATTATAAGAAATTTTTTTTTTTTTGAGAATTAAACATTATAAATAAACTAAGTTTGAGCGAACTTGCAATCTTCTCAGATAACTCGTGGATTCAGTGACTGTATTCTTAGACAAGCCTAAAAGAGGAGCTTCTCATTGCGATAAGTAACCATAAAGGAAAAAGAGGATTTGTTTTATTTTTTATCAGAAACTCAAAAAATGATCAGTTGTGAGCATGTAACTGTTCCGCGTGTGGTTCAGTTTTTGCTATACCCTAAAGACAGTAAATCCCTCTCTAAAAGTTGATCCCCCTGTAAAAGTTATTTTTTTGAAGTATCGCCTTCATAGTTATTGATAAATTTCGTGATCTCCACCTCAATGTCTTCGCATATATATTCACCTTTCGAAGTATATATTTCCTGCTTTAACAGTCATGTGAAAGTAACATTTCTAACTTACTATGATGCTGACTTACAGATTAATGAATCCGCCGTGGTGCGATCGTTGTCTTTCCGATATCTGATCAGGGTTCTTAGCAGAAGTTTTCATAGGCATCCAATACAGCACAACAGGCGGAGTAAATTAAAGCTATTCACCCAAAAGGGGCAAGCCAACCTAGGGGTCCGGGGTATGCTCCCCAATAAAATTTTGAAACTAAACGTTGCCAAAGATGCGATATCATGCATTTTTATGGAAAATAAGTTGTTTATGATCATAAAAGTAGATGCAGTAAGTAGCGCTGCTTCATCTTTTTAAATACTATTTTCTTGAAACGTATCAGTCAGTCTCAGTCTTAATGTATTACATTTGCTCAAATTTTCATGACCGGAACAGGTGGCTACATTAGATTTTACAGTGGGTAGAATTCCGCTGTTCTTCTCAGAACCCTGTGACTGTAGTCAGTTGACATTCCAACAGTTAATCATCCCAAGTGCTTGGAAACTACAAAATTACTTTTTAGCCAGAGTGCCAAGTAACCTCGTGTTCAATTGAGAGTTTCAACTATTTTACTTGGGAGAATTTAGTCTGCATGTGTCTCTTGAACAAATATGGTCCATTAGCGTCGTTACTCAATTTGCAAAATAACTTCAATTGACAGTGAAAGATTTGGAATTGCGTTTTTTCTTAGGGCTAACTTATTATGTCCCTGTCGATTATTCCTCAGTTCATGAGATATTAAGAGCAATGCTCTGTAAGAATCATACAAAGTGGGAAATGAAAAATTTTGAGCCTCCCACTCAAATTTACATGGAAGTAGGTCTCTATGAGGGATGTTAAAAAAAATGTCAATCATTGAGGTCATAACTTAATTATTGCCATGGTAACACCGAATGTTTCTTAATGCCTGAGCACTCAATTTTTAACTAAAAATTGATGTTCAAATTGAAAAATGCAAAACCCTATTTCTCAAGTCCGATTAAACACTGCAACTTGAGACTTGCATGTTCTCTCCGAAAATTTACTCGACAGACAATATTCTTTTAGTCTGACAGCTGTCTCAGTCTTCTTCTGGTTTTTCTAGAGAACTGAGGAAGTTTTAACTTAAGCAAAATTTAAGAAACCTGAGTTTGATGTTGTTTTTGCCGAGTGCCCTGAGAACAAAATAAGCCCGTCCCTCAGAAAGTTTTACAGATTTAGTAACTGGAATGTTTGTTGTAAACTATCCATGTAGTTCCAGTTCTAGAACTGATTTACTTTAAGGGAAAGTGAGAGAAGTGTACTTCCTGTTTCACCCACAAATTTATATGGTGGAGACACTGTGTAATTAGTTGGCCGTTTATTTCACGTAAAATATATATAATCAAAAGCCATATACATGGAGAGAACCAATGATAGTATTTTAGCATTTGGTGCAAGTCTCAAGTTGCAGTGTTTAATTGGACTGAGAAAGAGGGTTTTGAATTTTTCAATTTTAACATCAATTTTTAGTTAAAATTGAGTTCTCAGGCATTAAGAAACATTCGGTGTTACCATGGCAACAATTAAGTTATGCCCCGCTCAATGATTGAAATTTTTGAACATCCCTCATTGGGACCCACTTCCATGTAAATTTGAGTGGGAGGCTCAAAATTTTTCATTTCCCACTTTGTTTGATTCTTACAGAGAATTGCTCTTAAAATACAATACAACATTTAACGTAAACATGTACATTTTTCCTCAATAAGGTATGGATGCCACCACCGTATTTCAAGATATCGGTCACTCGGCTGAAGCTCAGAAGATTCTCTCAAAATATTACATTGGGGAGCTCCGAGAGGTTAGTGCGTACCAGAATATATATAATATATAAATATAATATATAAAAAAATAATTTGGAATTTTTACATTTTTTCGCACCATTGATGTTGTTTACTGAATTCGATTCGTCCGTTTAAGGCGACGTTACACCAGGCCATGTATTTTTTTGGTCTGTTGCAAGTCAAATTTATACGAGACGAGATCAACCAGTGTTGTTGACCAACTATCAAGGTAGGACTTCAAGTGAAGTATCCCGAGCCAGGACCTTAAACAGTATTGTGCTGTGGTAACCAACAAATACATATTGCCGTAAGCAAACCAGAGTGAAAGCTAATTAACTGCAAGCAAGTTAACGGTTCATAATGGTAATTGTACGGAGTAAAGTGCAATTTGGTCTGAAATCATACGTGCGATTTTAAATCAGCTTAAATCACATGTGTACAAGTATGATTTCAGATCAAAATTGACCGACACGAAGTTCAATTGCCACTTTATAACATCCATTTTGAAATTGCAAAATTTAATCGCCTAAATACATGATTTTAGTCAGTTGCAACATTTTATTGATCACAGTAGCCCGAAACGCTTTTACATCTCACTTTGTATGCAAAACAGAAAAAGATTCGATTTAGAGCGAAGAATAGTGAGATTTAACTGTAAATCAAACTCGGAATACTGACTCGAAGAATAGATGACCTCGCAAGGAGATATCCTGCAACCAGTTTCGTTGCAGTAGTCGTTGCGAAAATTACAAATTGATTCCAATTTGTGCAACAGTTCTTGTAAGACGCAAAGTTGCCAGATATGTCCATTTTAGGGAGGTAGGGAGTCATGGTTACACAGGTAATGTTTTGCATGAATTACGGTGCAACGTTGCAAGAGTGTTAGATAAGTTACCAAAAGAAAGAAGCCAAATGAAACATTGCCTTAAGGGCGTTATCTTTCAGTGAAAACGGTTATTTTTTCACCCATTTTCAGAAAGACAAGATCTACAATACCAAGCCCAGACTATGACAATCAAAGGTACATGTAACATTTCATTATCAATGCTACTTTTCATGTATTATACATGTAATTAATTGGAATCATAATTATGATATCTCTATTTTGTAACCTTCCATATTTTCAATTGCCACTGTCAGTAACCGGAACGAAACGGATATTCATACTTAGCTTGTTCCAGCCAGATTCTCAAGATGTAAATTCAAGTATTGTGCTGTTTCATATATAACGTTGTCATAGAAAAAAGCAAAAAGCAAAAAGCCAAATAGGAATTAATTAGGGAAATTTAAATTTCCATTGTTCTCAGATACTGTACATGAATAAAAATATGATGTAAATGAATGACATGAATAAAAAATGCATTTTTCATTCATGTACAGTATCTAAGAACAATGGAAATTAAAATTTCCCTAATTAATTCCTATTTGGCTTTTTGCTTTTTTTCTGTGACAACGTTCATTTTATGGATTTTGTTGATACAGTTTTCTTCAGTGCATTGTGCTTTATATATGACAAAGCTGGCTCA
>JAHPZR010003016.1:45000-57500 GCA_019787425.1 Platygyra sinensis | reverse complement strand
GACTCCACTTACCTTAAACGGTGTTTTTTAACTACATTCAAGTCAACTCGCTCGAAGCTAGGCTATTCACACTTGATGTAAATCCCGAGAACAAGTTAAGACCGGCAAGATGGTAAAACCCAAGATAATCCGTATCAATCGTGTAATGCGAGGTGTTTCCGAAAAGTACATGAAGCCGTCAACGAGAAAACAGATGTTCAACCTCTCATTGACACTAATTATGGATCAATAGGACACTGATCTTGATAATTGGCGATTGCGGGATCAAGGCACTTCGCTGAAACCCAAAAGGAGTACACAACGGAGCTGCTCCACAGATATTCAAAATGTTCAATCCACAGCCTGAAATTTATTACGCTTGCAAAATAAGTAATGACAAAGACCCTCACTAGGAGTTAATATAATTCTAAACAGACTTTCAAAAATAGCTCTCTAGCTTACTGCTATTATTTGGAAGTCACCTTGAAAATCAAGGAAAACAAAGGATGCCATTGGCCAGTTAAGAACACGCCAAAATCATTTCAAAGTGACAGTCTAGTGAGAACGTTCCATCTGGTTCTAAAATTGCAATTTATGAAAATATAGGAAAACAGAGTCAAAACATTATGAAAACATAAAGCCAAAATACTCAAGGCTATTAGTAAACGTGTAGGCTTGGTAAAAGTCGAAGGCCCGAAGTATGGTTTGAATTGTTCAGCATGATGTTCACATTGCGGAAAGTTAACAGAAGGATCGAATTCGCAGCTAAGCTCGACGGAGGCTTTGCAGCTAAAACTAAACTGTATACGCCATGTTATTGACGCACAAATATGCTTGTATAGAGACGTTTGCTATGATGGCTCAGCGCGCGCTCTATGTTATAATGGAAATTGACATATTCGCGCGCATGTAAAAAATGACTGACCTTCAACCCTTTGAAAACTGCTGACATCTGATATTAATATAATATTAAACATTAATCCAGTTTCAATGCAGTAGAAGTCCAGCTATGTAATTTGTCGAAGAACTGTTTGTCTCTGGGTTCATTGGTGAAACGCAGTGATCACTCACAGTTAACGTGACCATTCATAAATGTGAGGCTGTTCTACTATTTTGAGTCTCCTGAACCTTTCCAGATAGTTCCCTTGGCAGTTAAGTATGGGCCTAAGTTCCAAATGTGTTCCTTGTGCTCAACCTTTTCTTTGCAGAAGGTCAAGTTTTTATCTGAACAAATGGTGCACACATATTGTATGGTATCACCCTTCCATGAATGCGCATATCTACAGTGCTTAGTGGATCCGTGTCCACTTGACGGACCTAGGTGAGTGACGCATTCTTGTGTTTTCAGAAGTCCCCGAACGTAAGCTCCATGTCGAAGTCTTCCATCTGCATCTACGTATTTGGGATCAAAAGATTTCTTCTCTTTATCGCGACTTCCTTCCACCCTTCTCCAAGGATTGCTCTTCTTTTGTGCTATTCCCACCACTGGTGTTTTCGCCTTTGCACCTTCATGTTGCAGGGCTGACGAATAAAGAGGTAGAGGTTGTTGTGGAGGGTCCACCTTGCTGGGTTTATCACAGCGACGACCGTGAAGATGTGCCATAGATGAACTAACTGCTGTTTGGACAGTTGAATGTCTTGCTTGCCAATCGCTTGAAGAATTTATCGTTGGAACTCGTCCTACTGGCCGCGTAAATGGCTTCGGTGAGTTTGCGAATGTTCCAGGCTTGCCTCCATCAAGATTACCGGGCATCATTCCAATTTTAGGAATGCAGCTGGATTCCGGCCCAGACGATGGAACAACTGAGGAGGTCGATGCGCTTTCTCTTGTTTGTTGACTGATATCTGCATATGTGTCTTTATCAACAGGGTCATACGCATATGGACCGGCAACAGAAAAACCAATGTAAAACCATAAATCGTCTTTGCTCTCGTTGGGGTACAACCTGTTATCAAAATGAAGCTGAATGCCCTGGTATGTTATCACACCTCTAATGTCCTTTTGACCTCGCACGCGCACCAGACTCCTGGTGGTTTCTTTACTTCTCCAGAACTCCGTCTTAGTTTTGGATCTTGGGTCAAATTCTTGCCTCTTCACAATGGCATTTAGGCCAAGGCCTTTCCCAAGAAAGTACTCGGCGCTTGATTTTCTGAAACCTAGTCCTGCCTTTTCTCGAACAATGCTGTCGCATTTTTTGATTGATGCTTTGGTACTCTGATTGTAAGTAGCAAGACTTCCATTGGGAATGGGAAAGTGTATCATGTAATTGAAAAGGTGGGCCCATTCTGAGTCTGGAAACTTCTTTACCCATATACTGACGATTTCGTCAAGCTCGTTAACAGAAGGCCTTTCTTGGAGCTGGAGGCAAGCTTTAGAGAAAATTAGCATATCATTGTGGCTTCCATACCCTCGCTGACATAGACGCTTCAACAGTTTGTAAATGTCTTGTACTTGTCTTTCACTGAGGTTGGACCAAGTGCTGTAAGGCGTTTCATCTTGAATGAAGAGGATATCTTGAACAATTTGCTGATATTGAGCTGGTTCCTCTTTTGTTGTAGGAGAAAGAGGTATTGAACTTTCTACGTTGCTTAGTTGTTTTCTGTCGTAGCCAGTGATTTTGTAGAAAGCACGGCGTAACTTGGAAGCTCTAATCTTTGCGTTATTTAGACCTCGTATTTCATTCTCATCATAAGTCGTCGTTAGTTTGAGCTTCACATTCCTAAAAAGCTCGTTTAGTAGATCTAGAGTAGTGGAACTGAGACTCTGAACATAGCATTTGTCTTCCTTCGAAAGGCCTTCTCCCATTTCAGTGGGCACTTCTCTCGTTTGCAGAAATCTCGAAAAACTTTCAGTTTCACTACTAAAGCATGGCAGACCTTCCACAATTTTAAGTAGGGAAACGGTGGCTTGGATTTTTCCAATCATTGAATGATGACTATGTCCATGTGATGACATAAGTGCTTTGTCGTACACTTCCAAAGCTTTTCGGCAAATTCCAATTGCTTCTGGCAGAGATAAAGGCAAACTGGGGCCCTCTTTTGGCTCGCTGAGTTGCAAAAGGTACAACAAACCTTTAGTCCCATAGTGGTGACTGTAGTTAGGTTGATGATATATCGCAATATCAACTGCAAAGTGTGCTGCTTCAATTCCCGTACTTGGCATGGGAAGTAGATCTGATTCTTTTTCAGAGACCATTGCTTTGTGGAGCCGTTTGTGAAGGTCGTCGCTTTCGTTCATTTCGATCGTGCGCATCTCATACCCCATGAATCTTGCCAACTGCTGCCATGCATACGGTTGATCCTCCGTCTGGAATGCTTCCTCGCAGATTGTAATAAGCACCCTCAGAGCTCCTGAAGTGTTTGTATCCTTGTCTAAGATGTCCTCGATTACAGGAGAGTATTTGGTACGTACTTCGGAAAATCCGAACACGCCATCTTCAAAATCGGAGCCATCAGCATCGTCTGTTCCTTCTTCCTTAAGTAAGAATGGTTCAGATATTCTCTTCCGCTCCAGCAAAACCTTGAAGACCTGCTGTCTCAAAAACTTGACTCCAAAGGTGTTACACTTGCAGATCTCTTCAAGAAAGTGCACAGCTGTATCTTCAATACTGATTCTTGACGTGACAACCTCACTTACAAGAGAGTGTGCGGGTCGCCAGCCATAATATCCATGGGTCTCATTCTGCTCTTGTAGGAGAAGTCCTCCAAAGATTTCATGGACATCTTGAGGTTTAGACAACTGCGCTTTAGTCTTATAACTTGAGTAGTAAAGATAATCCAGGACAACAGAGTGGGGAAGGATAGAATATCCACCGCTGTACTTGTGTAGAAAGCAACACATTTTCAGGATCCTTTCATTGATACCTAGGGAGTTCGAAAGGATGCTGTTGATGTGATCTTTGAGTCTACCTGCAATGTTCTGGTAATCCTCTCCAAACAGTTGCAATCCAAACCAAATGAACCGTTTCTCTCTTTCTAGAACCTCTTCGCCTTCCCTTTGCTTCTCAGTATCACTTGTGATGTTATTCAGTATATTCTTAACAAGACTTGTCTCTGTCGCATCTAGTTTTCCGAGGGGCTTGACATCAAAATTAGAGATAGTGGCTGACTTTGTTACGGAAAATGTAGACAGCACCACACATTTTGTGGGCCTCTTCGCTATTCGCTCTGTTAAATGGCGAGCATCACTTTCAGGGAAGTTATCGACAAGCACAAGAACTGGGAGAGAGTAACTTGCATTTTTCTCGTCATAGGTAATACTTTGAAGTTTCTCGATGTAGTAGTCTGTAGATGTTGTTATGGCCTTCACGACAGCACATCTATAATCTTTTCGTTTTTTCCAAAGGATTCTTCGGCACAGGGTCGTTGCACCAGATCCTGGTTCGTATGGGACGCTGATGGTCTTGACGTGACAGCTGGTATCGTTGGTCTCATTATACTCGCTGTTCTTGGCTTTATGCAGTGATACCAGTGCTCTGTCAAACTTGTTACTAATCTCGGTTTCAAGGGTTCGAGGAATGCTATGCTCGTGGAACAGATTAGTTTGGCTTGCTTGGCCTCCTTTGTAAAAGGCAAATCTTTCCTTGTCAATGGCCTCTGCCAGGGTGGGCAGACGAGGAGTAGGACTGTATACTTCTAAGTCAACCCAGCCATTGATCACTTTGTTCAAGACCTTTTTAAATTGTCCAGAATAAAAAGGCAGCTCTGTGGTAGCTCCTATTTTGTCAAACTTAGATGGCCCTACCATTTCACGGACAATTTCTTCAAAAAGAGGCCACGGAATTCCCACGAGAGAGCATTCATTAATTTCTCTCTGTAATGATGGCTTCGATGCCTTGATAAATGCATCTGCGACAGATTTTTTCTCGCAGATGACTGTAACGCAGCTACTAGCCGAATTTCCTAGAATGCTAAAACAGCTTTCTATGATGTCTGCCATTTCTTCGACCGCGTTCTCGCCAAGACCAAGAAAGACACAAATAAGTCGGCCTTGATCGAAGGATTTCTTGTAAGCAGAGATGGCGCGATACAGATAGTCCTTGGAATCCTTTATCCAGTCTCCTTTCTGCATTTCTTCATTGCTTAAAATCCACGTGGTTCCCTTAGTTGAAACAAAGGATATTTTGTCTGATGATCCTTCTTTGAAGTCGTCAAGAGTCTTATTCCTTGCCCTTGGTGCATCAGTAGTTTCGTTACAAGCGTAGTGCAATCCATCTTCTTTGGACCCGGCGTCAAACAAGTCGAACACAGCCAGCCAAGGGATATTTTGAAGGAAAGACAAATGTGCTGTTCCCCTGTATTTGGCAGGTAACTTATTGGCGACAAGAATGTAGCCGTACTCTTTATAGTTTAATTCACGAAATCGTTCTCTCAAGACCACACTGAACTTTTTCACGTCGGCATCATCGAGGCTGATTTCTGCAATTACAAGAAAATCACTCAGTTACCACACAATACTTTTCTCCCGACGAACATCCTTCGAATTCGAATTAAAACAGTTCGTCAACTTTCCCAAATGCAGCCTTGTACCTACAGTATGGGGAAAACGCGAGTAAAACTAGTAATGGGCTACGTCAGAAGCCTATCTTCTGTCCGAACAAATAAAGCGAATTTAGACGCTTCTAGGTGATATGCCTCTGGCTAAGTTTAATAACTTATTTTATCCGAAATGACAACGAATACCCTTTCAAATTGGATAGTGAAATAGAGCAAATCAATATGCAAGTTCACAGATAAGGGAGGATGAAAGTCGTGTTTCTACGTACCTTCGGATGGATCCTGAGCACCTGTAATGGAAAACAATAGCTTCTTTATTGACGCAATTATATAAATCTGATTTGCAGTTCAGGTGATTCTGACATTTCAATTTAACAAACAACAGAAAACCGAGAAACCCTGCAGTGTAGTAAAACTCCACTATAATGAATGTCTTGAATATAGAACCCAAACCCTAGAACCCAAACCCTGTACGCTTCAGGCGTATTAAGTGCCAAAACATTCTCAACTATGCATGACACTAACCATGCTTTGAAACCTGTCTCCTCCACTCCTTGTACCTCGCCTCGAGCGGTTTCTTTACTTGTCTGTCGACTTCAAGTTGTTTGACACAACTAGATGCACCATTGGTACGAACTGCGGCGTCATCATATTCATCTTTCACTTTAAAGAAGTCGCTTAACGCTTTCTTACCATCACAATCTTGCACACCACGCTTTGCAGACCAAGTTTTGGAGTAATACACACTGTCTTTGCAGAATCGCCAGTCACGGGACACCTCTATTTCTATGACGTAACAATTGGTGCGATTACCTTGACGCATTACAGGAATGAAGTGAAGGGTAACACAATTTTGTTCTCCTCCCTTTTGAAGATCTCCAGCATCGCTCTTGATGTGGTCATTAAGGACATCCTGCAAGGCTTTATTGATCTCGTCTTTGATGTCGTCGACCTCAAGTCCAAGAATTTCCCCATGCTTGTACTTTGAGTCTTGCTCCTGATTGTCTCCAACTCCGAAGTAGATGATGCCTTTCCGGTCAGCGTTTAAACAGCCACAGATGAACTTCTTTGCTTTTTCCATGATCTTCCATCGAAGAGAACAACGCTGTGCACTCACAAATGATTTGAATTCAAATTCTCTGTTTTCTTCAGCATCCAAAACAGAACCCTGTTCATACATGATGTCTCTTCCCGGTACTCCATGAGGCCTGGGGGTACCTGGCAGGAAACACAAGGAATTAAGTTTACGAAGCAAAGACCAGAATATAAGTCGACTGGATGCGAGCTTATTATCATTTTGTCACAATCGACTTCAACTAAAACTTTACGTCAGGATGAAATGTTGAAACCTTTTACCTAACATATGTCATTTCTGTCTGCGTCCTCTAACATTGTTTGTTTATGAGTGACTAAAACACAACTTTGACACACCCAAAAACCAAGATCCATATAGAAAGGATTTTTGCTTTAAGGGACCAGCACAAACAAATAAGAGATTGTAACTTTTCAAACAATTTTCGATTTGGCGACAACAGTAGTATAGGTGAAACTCTTGCATAAAAGAAAACATTTAGTCGCGACAAAGAAGATAAGAATCTAACTATTAGCACACTTTTTCAATGTTAACTTACATATGTTAACTTTTGTGGAGCCTTTTGCCAAGTTTGTTGCTCCAGTTACTTCTTGCCGGGTTGCGGTTTTCCCCTCTTTAAGAAGGGCTCTTTCATTTTTTACCGAAAAGATTGGTTCTTGGTCAGGTTTCGTCTTAGGTTCTTTATCGACACTTCCCCCTAAGCAGTATGCTATTTCTTTCTCAGATGCCACCTTCGCACCAGTGGTAACAACATTAACGCAGTTAATGTTTCTAGAGACAAAATGCTCGTGTATCTCAGGAGGGGTCCTGGCTTCATTTTTGTCCTCGTCAGCTGCTCTTTCTGGTTGACTGGAAGTTTCACCTGTTAAAAACACATTTGGCAAACGGTTAGCACGAGATGGTCTCTTGGTTAGGAGCAATACTATTCCTTCCAAGTAAGCAGTTTTATAACTGAGGGATTTCCACAAAATCAAACCTAATAATTTTTATCCGCCGGTCTCCCTTCGTAGCTAGGTGTGCCTGTCGTGCTGTCTCCTGCTTGCAGTCATATCCGTTAGAAGGTGCATTCAACTGCAGATCTCGGCAGTTACTGTGTTTATGATAACACACATCATTACATCGCGAGAAGAGTGGTTTTGGCTCAGCAGACTTCTCTATTCTTTATACGTAAACTGTCATATGACAGGCAGCTACCTTCATTTTGTGACCACGTAAAAAAAGGTTTTCTGTCCAGGAAATAGGTTTCCATAAGAATTCATATATATACGCATCCTAGGGACCGATCATTATTTATGTGGGGGGAGGGGGTGGGGAGGGGGAAATCAAAGGGTGGGCCAGGATTATTATTTTCTTTTGAGAAAAGGGGTGGGCCAAAAGAGAATTTCTCGATGGTTTGGGGTGGGTCATTGTGTGTTTTGTAAAGAACCACACTCACTACAATTCATGTGGAAGATCTAAATAAATTCTAATGCAATGCTGGACACAAAATATAGAGATATGTCCAGAAATGCAGGCAGTGGTGCAAATGGCAATTTTGACGAAATTTCGCCTGGGTTGTTGACGAAATGATAAGAGCGAATAAATTAACCCAGCTAGAAGAGCCCTGAAATGTTGGCGAATTTGGCGAAAGTGGCGATTCTGGCGAAATTTTGCCAAGGTTGTTGAAGAAATTATAAGAGCGAATAAATTAACCCAGCTTGAAAGGCTCCGAAATGCTGGCGAATTTGGCAAAAACGGCAAATTTGACAAAAGTGGCGATTCTGACGAAATTTTGCCAAGGTTGCTGACGAAATGATAAGAGCGAATAAATTAACCCAGCTAGAAGGGCCCGAAATGTTGGCGAATTTGACGAGATTGGCAAATTTGGCAAAAGTGGCGATTCGGCGAAAATTCGCCAGGGTTGCAATGCTGACAAAATTCTGTTCTAGACAAAATCATGAGTGAATACATATGATTTGACTGGAAGGGTCCCAGAAAGTTGATAAAGGCACCCACAAAGTTTACTACCAAAACCCACAAACTCCTTATTAGAAAATAGGATAAGTGGAAATGGGGCTCAACTAACAGTTATACATTAAATGTAATGTAGACAAACATCATTTCGTAATAATACAAGTACTCTATTCAAATGAAATGCGTCATCTCTAAATAAGAATGGCAAAAACAATTTAATGGAAGGAATAAGAGATCCAATGGTATGATATATAATAATATGTTAACTCCCGGGGGGGGGGGAGGGTGTACTTACTTAAGTTTAATACGGGGAGGCTCCGCCCCGAGGGCCAACCCCTTACCCTTTTATATACTATTTTGGCAGAAAAGGTGCCCCTTTTATATACCTATATTGAAAAAGGTACCCTTTCACATACCTACTTTAGGAAGTGTTGTTCTCATTTTCATGTAGTGCTTAATATATAAACTGATACAGCCATAAGGGGCGTCTATTCGAAATGTTATAATTAAAGGCGCTTTTAAATACCTAAATGACCGATTTCCCTACCCTTTTATATACATAAACTTGTGAAATCCCTACCCTTTTATATATCTGAAGCCTAAAAAAGGTACCCCTTTCGGGCGGAGCCTCCCCGTATAGGCCATTATAGGGAGTACCCCCCCCTCCCCTCCGGGTGTTAACTGCATGTAGTCCAATACCAACATGATTCAAATGCTATGCATGCAGAAAAATGTAAATAAACTTGATGTCATTGTTTCTCCCGTTGCTTCACATCAAGTCAGTTAGACTTAGTAGCTAGCCATATCCATACCCAGCTTTGCTCTGCGAACTGTGGTTGTCCAAAACATACATGTAGAGTTCTCGTTGTTACATGTACATGATATGCTGGGAATACTTGAACAAAATAGCGGAAAGCCAGATAGGCAGACAGACATACAAAAAGCAAAGAGTTGGATTTAAGCATTATCAGCCCAGGTGCATTCCGTGTACATTCCAGGCAAAACAAAAAATAAAGTTCATGCTCAGCAACCGAACGTCAGAAAAGTCTCTATGATCCTGGAATTCTTTAGTGGCTTTCATAAACTTCGAGTCGGTTTTTGATTGATTTCGTTTTTATTCTGCAACAGCGATCGATTCGAGTAAACTACATTTTGCGAACTGAACAAAGTTCAATGTACAATTACTTAAATTGAAATCAACTGTCAATCATTATATCTGTACAAACAAAACAACTATTTTCGGAATGTGTCTCATGTTTCTGACGAAAAAAACATACGCTATAATGTTCATGACACTCCTCAAAAGTTTATTTACAAGGTGAGAAACCTTAAAAAAAACCGAGAAAATATCAATAAAAGTTGAATTCAGCTAATGTTAGTGTCTCTGCGATTGATCTCCCCGACAACAGCTACAATGCGTCGGGGTCGCTGATTGTCATTTACTCTCGTTTCAGGTCGAGAGTGTTCACGTTCCGTGATTTGTCGTGAGCATGCTTGCACTTCGATTGGAATTAAATGCTGGATAACTCTCCGTAAATACACCGGCCGGTTGGTGTTGTTTGCAACCTTGACGATCGCAGCTCGCGCCTTTCCGTCGGCACTGTAAATGAGTTCCTCGACCTTAGCAAGTTTCCAGTAAATTCGGCTCGTCAAGTCGTTCTTCAGCACAACTAAATCTCCTACTGAGACACGTTCTTTGTTGTTATCCTTTGATTGTGGTTGTCTTCGTTCCCGCAAGCTAGTCAAGTATTCTTTTCTCCATTGATTGGTCAACTGTTGCGAGAGGTTCTTGTGATGACACAGCCTTCCGGTTAAAGACTGATACGTGCTCATGATCTCTTGATGAGAAGCATTAGGGTTAGTAGAAATGTGTCGTCCGTAAATTAGATCCCAAGGTGTCAGTGGGTACGAATTAGAATCTTCGTCGTCGTAAACATACGTGGTAGGCCTTGAATTTATAACGCTTTCAATCTCAACCAGTACAGCGTTTAGTTCGTCGAAATTAAGCGTAGATCGTCCTAAGACTTTCTTTAGAGGTCGTTTAATGGTTTGAACTAGTCGTTCCCAGTAGCCTCTCCACCATGGAGCTCCTTCGATGATGAAATTCCACACGATTCGTTTGTTTGTGACAAAACGCCACACTTCTTCTGCTCTTGTGATCTTGCGAATTTCCTTGCATGACGATTTGAAGGTTTTAGCTTTGTCTGAGTTCAGCGTCGCTGGTAGCCCTCGTGGACTCGCAAATCGTCTCAACGCTAATAGGAATGCTTGAACGCTGAGATCTCGGGTCACTGATTCTAAGTGAACTGCTCGCGCCGACGCACAAGTGAATAGGCACACGTATACCTTGGTCAATTCGTTTGCTCCCTCGGAGCTACTTCTGTCGCCAATAAACAGCGGTCCAGCGAAGTCTAGACCGACGTGGGTAAAAGAAACTTTTTCGCTTGGAAGGTCTGAAGATGGCTGAGATCTGTGCGGCGTGCCTTCATATCGGCGACAGATAAAACATTTGCTGATAATTTGTTTAAAGGGGCTCAGCCACGGTATTTTGAGTTATTTTGAGCATCGACAAAATTACCGTTAAATTGAAGGAAACTTGAAAATAATACTTTACAAAGATAGAAAAACATCAAAGAGACGATAATAGGCCATAAAGGAACAAGGATGGTTAAGGATGGAGAAGATTGACACGGATTGCAAACAACGAATTTGAAAAGTTTTGCTAAACTTTTCAAACCGTTCAACAGTGACTGAGCCCCTTAAACAGCTTCGCGTCCACGTAAAATCCAAAATCGTTCTCTTGATGTTACAAGAGCTAGAGTGTCTCGAATTCCACTGTGCTTGGTTAATTCGTGCACGTCCTTGATGACAAGCCGGACAAACTGGTGCTTTGCTGGCAATAGAATTGGATTGCGAGAGTTCGATGGCAGATTGGAATTGTTTAGTCGTCCTTTGCATTTGACTATTCCATTATCCAGGAACAATCCAAATTGAAACACGTAATTCGGTGGCGTGACTTTGATTTTGCTGTTGAGGAGAAATTTAATTTCTTCAGCGAATGACGAGGCTTGTAAGGCTCTAATCCACAATTCTTCGGATTCATTCAAATCTAGGGCTTTGAGATCATTTCTCTGACCTTTCACACTTCGTGCTCTGTGTAAAGTTTTACTCCACTCTATTTTATTCTCTTGAGATAAAGGCAACTCACAACTGTTCAAGATGGCGGCCTTGTTCTGACACTCGAAAATGAGGCTCGCATAATTATATAAACGCGCCAACTGGTATGCATACATTACATCTCCCTTCTTACAAAATGAATTGAATAACAACTGAACGGTCCATAGTGACTAATCCGAAAAAAGAAAGTGTCACATAAGGAACTGAGCTAACGAGAACACTGCGCTGAAAATGTTAATTGTAATCAGTTCACAAGTCAAGTATTACACGTGGTTTCACGACTCGACCGGATCGGGTGGTTTACGGCTCGTTGCCCATAACCGGTGCCGGTTGGTTAGCTGTGGGCCTCTGGTTGATTATTGGTTCCGATTCTGCCCCATTGTCACATTCACGATCCTCCGAGGTTGTTGAGGCTTCTGGTCTGTCTTCATCTCCACTGGTTTCTTCATTTGTGTACTGAGGTGTCCTTGATTTCAACAAGTGTTGCCTGTTCCGGCGATACTCGTTTCCATCTTTGGTGCGCACGGTGTAGGACCTCGGGGTGCTGTGCTGACCCAGAACTGTGGCGGGCCTCCAGTTTCCCGACTTTGTTTGAATGTGAACTTCTTCACCACTTGCAAGGGTTTTTAGCTCTCTAGCTCCCTGATTATAGTAGTGCCTTTGGGTGGCTTGCTTTTGCTCCATTTTCTCTCTGGCCAATTCTGGATCTACCACGTTTGGTTTCAGATGATTACTTGTAGTCGGCAGTACGGAGCGTAGACTTCTGCTCATCAAGAGCTGAGCCGGTGCAGCTAAGTTATCC
>JAHPZR010003016.1:37500-40000 GCA_019787425.1 Platygyra sinensis | reverse complement strand
TCGTCCCTCTTTTGAATTCTTGGCTGAACCATCGTACACGATGCGAACCTTGGTTGTTTCGCGGTCCTTTCGCACAACAGCGTGGTGGGGTGAGTAATCGGAGCCCTTCGCTTTGCGTTCAGCCATTTTGTTTCTGAGGAGAACACTCCAAGGGGCTTAGTAACCAGGCAGACAGATAAATGCAATATCTGCAGCAGATATTGCATTTATCATGTCTAGTTCATAAGCTATTGTGAATTGATTGAATGCTCTCGACCAATCAGATTTTTCATAGTGAGTCTGATGTATAATAATATCCTTTATTTAATGTTAAAACGGTAACTCGCATGGCTCGCATCCTGGCTCGCATGGCTCGAACCCTGGCTCGCATGACTCGCATGGCTCGCTGGCTCGCACATAAGTAAAACTCACAAATTCTGATCCTACTTCAGTTTGTAATGCAATTATCGTAGACGTGTTTCGCACATTCCATAGTTGTCAGACAAGGGCACACAATCCTCCTTCCACGGCAATCCGACTTCGTAGTGACGACCGTTGAAGGATATTCATCGTTTCGCTTGACCTTCGTTGGCAATTGACTTTCGGGGGTGATGCCATCTACAATTCCAATGCTCTCGCTTTCCCAGAAGGTTTTCAACATGTTCTTAAGTCCGTCGGTTTCGTTCGTTTCGTTTAAAAAGGCTCCACCTGATATGATCAGATTTGAAACAACATTTGCTTCGTATGGAGAACTGTTAGTAGGCCCAGAAAGAAGCCAACCAAACTTGCTGTTAACAGCAGTGGGACCATTTTCTCCTCGTATCGATTCGCCAGTGACAATATCCCAGTAATGATCCGAACCAATGAGGATATCAATTGCATCTTGGCCAATTTCTGAACAATCTGCTAGCTGTAAATCTTGTAAATGAGGATACTTGGTTACATCCACTCTTTGAGGAAGTGGCGAACAAATAACAGGGAAATTAAGCGCTGAGATCTCCACGTACTCATTGTTGTTGTTTCGTAGGGGCAAGGTTACGACTTGACATCTTTGGTTTCGGTAGGCGGTTTCTCCAAACGTGTTTAAGCGAAGGGTCTCGGTTGACGTTGCCTTTAAGCCCAGCTTCGATTTGAGATTGTCAGTTACGTATGATCGCTGACTGCCATTGTCGAACAAAATTCTCACTGCGACTGATTTCGATCGGTCTTCGTTTGTGGCGATAGCGGTTGCAGTCTGAAGCAAAACGCTCCCCTTGGCCTTGACATTATTTGCTGTTGCAGTGGTCAGTTGAGTAGTCGTGCTCCCCAAACCACTCGATTCTTCGTTGCTTGCTTCGTTTTGTATCGGTGCACGAGATCTAAAACAAATTGACTGGTGACCTCCACAGTTACGACAACCTCTTGGATATTTGCATTCGTTAAGTTGATGACCCGGCATTAAACATTTAAAACAACGTTTCGATTCGATAAGTATACTTCTTCTATCATTCGGAGTTCTGATCTTCTCGCACGATGCGGAGTAATGCAATTCGTTGCAGTAGACACATCGGACTTGATGTGGCTTCTTTGGGGACGAATCTTCCTTTGAGACTAATGCACTTGCCGTTGGAGGTTTGGGGTATCTGTGTTGGTTCCCTGAAGGCTTTGGAATTCGTTCTTCATTAATTTTGACGCTTTGACTCACTTCCCTTGCTTCGACTTCTTGCTTGATAATTTCCAAAAGCTCTTCTATTTTCCAAACGGCGTTCGTTGTTTCTCTGGCCACTCTTATACGTATTTCTTCGGGAAGTTTAGCCATAATCACTGGAATCAATAACCCGCCATATTGATCAGAATTAACGCCCAGGGCTGACAAGCCACGTACTCGAACGCTGACTTATCATAAACGAACCTCAAAGAGGTTGAACGTTCGGTTCCCGAGCAGCTTGGAAATTTTAACAATTCCTCCATGGATGCTGAGATTATCTGTTGCGGCTTTCCAAAACGTTGTTCCAGAATATCTTCTGCGGAGTCATAATTAGCTTCTGAAAGAGTGAGGCCTTGAATGGATCTTTTAGCCGCTCCTTCTAAAAGGGAGCAAACTTTGCTGCAGGCGTTGTCTTCGTCGAAATGTCCGCTCGCGTTTCCATAATGATCATTGACAGTTCTTCCGCATCTTTGATTTCCTTTGCAATATCTTCCACTTCACAAAGGTCTACAATTTGATCGTTGAATTCGTTTAACAGTCTCCTTTTGGCTTAATTTTGAATCAATGCATCGTAATCGATGTCTTGTTTTCGTATCCAGCTCGTCTGAATTTTGCTGTATGATCTCCCGGACTTCATTCGCAAGTTTCGCTACGACACTCTGTTTCCTGCGCGCTTTGCGCGTAATCGAATGATATCGAGCTCCTCACTCATTCTTTCAATGTGGTCGTGAACTGCCCCACGTTGGGCGCCATTTCATAAACATCGAGTTGGTTTAATTTTTGATTGATTTCGTTTTTATTCTGCAACAACGATCGATTCGAGTAAACTACAAT
>JAHPZR010003016.1:27500-32500 GCA_019787425.1 Platygyra sinensis | reverse complement strand
TCGACAAAATCAAACGAATCACAGTACACTGTTATGAAACTTCAAAGGAATCTACATTTCCTTCACGTGTCAGTGTTGGTGAGGACAGTGATGACTTAGAGTGACAGTGACAATGACCTTGTTTGGTGTGATGAAAGTGAAAGCGAAAGTGAATCAGATGGTGACAGTCATACTGTAACAATACAAAAAGGCACATCAACAAGAAATGGCCGCATTTTAGGACACTGGTCCACAAAATATGCTGATTTCGTATGTAAGGTTATATGGGGTGGGTTAAGAATTAACTAATGGGCTTAAAGGGGTGGGTCACGTTTTTTCTTTCACGCTAAAACAAAAAAAATCCTCCCCCCCCCCACATAAATAATGACCGGTCTCTTAACAAGAGTAACGAGGAAAATTTTATACCTTCTAAATGGGTGTTCTCGTCTGCGTTTTGCGGGCCTTCGCTGTCCTCAGCTTTACCGGCAGTCCGTGTCTTACTTGCTCCTTTGGAAGCTTTCCTTTGTTTCGTATGTCTTCCCTTGGGTTTTGAGATTTTGCGATTTGAGGTCATTTTTCTAGATTCCTGGTTATTTTCCTTAAGCGTTTCGTCCACAGCTCTTTCTTTGCCAGATGTGCCTCTTTTCTCAGAACAAACAGCGCGTGCTGCTTCTTCATGGTTACTATCGCCGTCATTATTGTAGACTTCAAAAACGGAGACAACTTCTTTGACCTCTGAAGAAACGTTTTCATCTTTAGGACTCATTTTCTGAACGTCACAATCTATCAAAACACTGCTAGTCCAAGGACCTTGTTTGTCGCTAACTGTAAATATAATACAAAGGTAATTAACAATTTGGACCCAAGGCGAGCGACATGCTCAGAACAGATGACGGTGAAAGAAAACTTTGGACGACCTATGCTCCATTTAGGAGCCAAGAGTCTAAACAATAAACAATTATTGAACGGAGTAGCCCAAAATAATGTGATATAGCGACTAACTCGCCCATACGGCAGGGGAGTAGGCATAATTCTAAGTTCAGTACTTCATGTTACCGAAAAGTGATGGACCACTGGAAAAGCCGGCTTTTATTATCTTGACAGAAGCAGTATACTATTACTGGCTTACCTGACTGTCCGCTGCTAGTGACAGTTTGGGTACGGGTTGACGAGATTTCCATCGAAGCATTATCTTTCTTTACATGGGTTTGATCTCTTATCTGGAGTCTTTTAAGATTAGCTGTCGCATCCAGTTCGTTCACTCTTTCACATCGTTCACCGCATTCATTTTCTGTTGCCATTGGTGGCTCAGTGGATATACCTCTTTCTTCTCGGCAGACAACTTCATCTTGGTGTAATGTTGTGAAGACAGATTGCTCGTGCATCAGTGGAGACATTGCTGCCTCACCAACGTCATTTTCAACCGTTCCGACTTCAACTTTTCTTCCTGGCGGACTGAGTGTTATTGACACAAGACCTATCATTCAAAACACATTTAATACATACAGGTTGAAGTTTCTGTCGGCCATTCTGATGATCTAGTAAGAAACTAATTTAACACACTGTAAAACAAGAATACAGCTTTTCCATCAGTCCAAAGATCTTTTTGCCTGCCTGCTTCCCTGTTAACCTGCTCGCGGTTCTGGCTGTTACTTTCCCTGTCGACCTGTCTGCCTTGTATTACTATCTGCTCTCTATCAGTCTGTTGATTGGCATTGAAAAAGATGAAGTAATGATAGCTTTCCTGCTTTCTCGGTGCTTGGCGGCTCGCTTAATACTTGCTTTTTTGCGTAGTTTCTGGCTTCCTGGTCAGAAGGACGCATTGATCACTTGATGGATTGACAGATTGATGGATCGGTCCATTAAATGAATTAATGGATTGTTGAGTTTATGGATTGATGGACTAATGGATAAATGGTTCGTCGGATTGATGGATAGATAGATTAACGAATTCATGGATTGATAAATTCGTTGACTGATGGATCAGTGGATATAGGTGGATTAACAGATTCATGGATTGATAAATTAGTGGAATAATGTATCGGTGAATTAATGAATTAATGAATTAATGGATTGGTGCGTTTAAGGATTGATGCATTAACACATTGATGAAATTGTGGATTCACGGATTTGTGGATTAGTAGATTGACGGATGGGTGGATTGACGGTTTGATGGACTGGTGGATTGATGGATTAATGAGTTTATAGATTGATGGGTTGATGGTTGGTTAGTTACGGGTTGATGAATTAATGACTTGATGGATGTTTGAATTGATGGATTGGTGGATTTAGGAGAAATAGGTGGTGGATTTAATGAATACCGGCAAATCTAGTGCGGCAAATCTAGTCCGGCAAATTAAGACCTGTTTCACAGCAAAAGAGACCGAAAGCCGCTAGTGACGCGCTGTCATGGGCGGCGCAAAAATTCTATTCAGTTTAAACAAATGCGATCTATGGGTAAACAGAAATGGCTGAGTCAGTAAACTGTTCTAAACTGTCTCCCCAAAAAGGAAAAAATTCTCGGCCAACGTTTTTGCGACAAAGAAGGCGAGAGATACATCGCAATCGACAGTTACTAATTCAAAAAATCCCCAAGCGTTTGGTCATTTCATGATTATCTTTGTGAAGCTTGTGGCAAAAAGTTTATTCAATACCACACTCTTTACACTCATAAAAAATGGACAGTTAGAAGCAGAAAAATTTTCTAAAAGAAGAGTGCTCAAAGTGCAGCAAAACGGTAAACCAAACGACGGTTTGTAAACACGCAGAAAAGGAGTGCCCAAAGTCGAAAGGGCTGCTGGCTGAAAGGAGATTAAAACATTTGTGCTCCACTAGTATAAACATGGGACGGGGGCATAAAGGAGTTGTTCTCTAATCACTCTGCAGTGAAACGAGAACAAATCATTTTCATACTTAATATCATAAGACGCAGACAAGGATCAGGAAAAGGCATCTTGTTTAATGATAGCTAGAATAGGAATACATGCATGGGCAATGACAAAGTATAACCATTTACAGGATAACCAATATAACTACAACATAACCGGACATAGAAATTCATCAAAATGTCTTGAATAAGTACATAGATTTCTAAATATCTCTACATTTCTATAATTAAACTGATTCAGTTGTACGTAAAAATTAACGGCAAAAGTAAAAGAAAATTGACAGAAATACAACGAGAGATGCCGTCGAGTGACCTTGAACTGCAAAAGAATGCATATATATACCGAAACACGAGTAGTCACGCGCTCTATCAAATGCGAAAAGCAATGCAAACTGTGAATACCGAACACCCGAGATAGCACTACAAAGAAGCGTGCAGTCCATAACGTGAGAAAATACATTTCTTAAACAGTCGAAAAAAAACAGAAACTGTGCGAGCGCCTGCATGCAGGCTTCAAATAGGTACACAAGAGTTGGTGGTTTAAAAGGTAACCAACTTATGTCGATAAACCAAACGATGTTCTTGACGCCATGAAACGAATGAATCCGCAAGAAGTTGTCAATAGGTTTTCTCAAAAGAGATCATGAAACAGAGAGACTGCTATGCAAATTAAGGTGGTTGTTTTCCCGAGCATAAAGCACAAATTATCTCATAAGTGAGCGAGCGCATTCGCCAATTGCAGAAACGTGAGAGGACTTGAACGGGTTTCTTATATTGATTAGATTGCAAATCTAAACATTTCAACTGAAATGCAGCTACCCAGCCAAGTTTAACGGAGTTTTCAGCGGAAAATTGTTTAAATGGGAACCTCGCAAAAGTTGCAAAATTCCATACAAATCGTTATAGTTTTGTGGCTTGTCTACCAATCCATACAAACTCTCTATTTTAGGTGATATTTGAAGAGCTACCATTTTGCCATTTTCCTCCTCCAAATACTTCTATTTTTCATTAAGACTCTCAAATTTAGTTGATATTTTATTTGAATATCTTAGTTTTTCAAACAAACGGAAAACAACCATACTATTTCCCAGTCCTCTCACGTTTCTGCAATTGCCTATATATTCTTTGCCTTAAGGACGTTCGCGCCCATTGCATATCTCTAGTGCGCACGCTATTCATTGGTCACGCGCGTGCCACGTCATTTTCAAGCGCGCGCAGAGAGTGGAAAACTCAACAAAATATAGAGCTGATGACCTTTGCGTTAACTTTCAGTTGTGTGCGAATATTTTTGTTGGATGCTCGGTGACCCCCAATTTTTTGTCGGCAGATCACTTCCTTTTCTGATTCTTTCCATTATACTAAAAAACAAAAAAAAAATCTGTACGTGGGAAGTTTTAATTATTTCTCATAAACTATTCAAATAGGGTCGAATTGCTACATGGACACAGGTGTGCGTAACTTAGAATTTGAATTCTAGCTGATTTATTGACATATATGTAGCAAAGATCTATCAAATAGGCCTATATATGCTGTGTTAAACACACATAACTTAGATATGATTCTTCAAATTAACTATATGCCGATAGTAATGAATCTGGGCAAAATCGCCTCGAATGACTGGAAATCATAGAAATGCTATGGCCTGTGATACAGACGCCTTATCTTCAAAACGAGTCCGGTGACCCCCGATTTTTTTTACGTTTTTAATCTAATCTTATCATTTTCTAGCTGCAGACAAAGTTTTTAAAAAAATCTGTGCGTGGGAAGTTTTCGGGCGCGAACGTCCTTAATAGGCAATCGGCACGGATTTTTTTTCTTCGCTCTAGTGAGATCTCTTTGTTCAACCGCGTTTCTCGCCCAATTTTTCTTTTAAAAAAGGCGAACAGTAGTGTTATTTTTATTGACTAGGAAAAGAAGAAATGACGTATTCTAACGAACTGTGGGGAAAAAAGAGAAATTCGACTGTAAAATTCAGGTTGGCTGTAACTGAAGCTTTGAGTAATGCAACCGGCTTCAACCGAAGCCAAGAGGAATGCTGTAGTCTCTTTTATGAAAACCTGAAGGTCCTAAAGTGTCACTAACACAAAATGGTTTTCGCTAATATAAATTTCCTTTAGCTTTCTGATCACCACTG
>JAHPZR010003016.1:15000-20000 GCA_019787425.1 Platygyra sinensis | reverse complement strand
ATTTTCTCCCAGCTTTCTACGAAAAGTCCATCTGATGAACCGTCGCCCTCTCTCCCTTTCCACGCCCTCTTTTACACCCACGCGAGCGACATATATCTCAACATAGCGACATACATCTTAAAGCCAACTATCGGTGGCTGCCTTCTAGAAGGCGCTCTTCTGTTTACCTGTACATCGCATTTGTTTAAATGGAAATTTTGCGCCGCGCGTGACAGCAGTGACACTAACGACTTAAGGTCTCTTTTGCTGCGAAAGAGGTCTAAATTTGCTGGTATTCATTAATTCCACCACCTACTTCTTTGTTGATTGATAGAGTTTTGGATCAATGGATTGGTGGATCGGTGGATCGGTGGATTGACGGATTGGTGGATTGATGAGTTTATAGATTGACTAACTGTGCACGTGACCACATCATGATTTTGACCTCTCAAGCAGTCTTAAATCGCCGAAACTTCGGGCAGCTTTAGGTGAGCCTAAAAGATATTTCGTACAGATTCCAGTAAATTGGGTATTCATCCCCAGATATATTTGAGGTCTTTCGCTTTAATTCTACGGTTTTCACGAGTTGCTAAATATCGTCGCCGAATCGTTGATTAGCGCGACCCTTAGCCATTTTTTCAGCAAGTCATTTTTTTAAAAATGCGGCAGTTTATTTCTACAAAAACATTTTTGTGATAGTCTTCTACGTTGTTGTCAATATCCAGTTTAGTTATTATTGGTTTCTACAGGCAAATCCGAGTAATTAGTCTCGCAAAGTCCAAAAAGGTCATTAGTCAGAAATATTTCCCGCACGTTATTCCGACTACCTGGGATTGTTAGCCATGATTTGCTGAAAGATCTGCAAAAAACTAGTCAGTTGGACTGCATAATCTAAGCTGTGACATCATTACTAACCCATGTAAACATTTCAGATTCACCAAATCCTCACCAATACTGATCTAGGCTAAATTTTCCAGGAAAAACCTTAAAGTAAGATCGACATTTCGAAGTCCTGTCGTCTGACCTTTTAATCAGCAAAGCGTAACGTCTTCCCAAAACGACAAATCGATGTAATCAAAGGGCTTGTCGAAGTCTCAAAATTAAAATTAGTGTAAAGCTTTGCTCACTGTTAACTTGCAGTTTGTTCTACGCCACAGCAAAAAGAGACCAGCAAACTGAGGATCCCTTCGGCACTTTTTTTTGTGGCACTTTTTTCCTGTAGAGTGGCGTTAAAAATAGAACATTTTCCACGGGAAAAGAAACTATAGACTCACTTCAAACATCAAGACGGTCTAAGAACTTCTGGTCGAAGGTAGTGCACGTATGCAAATACATATTAGGGCTTGATTACATGAGCCGGGTTGCGTCGGTGTGTCGACATGACTTTCAGCCCGATATTACATGAGGCGAGCCAGCCTGGTTGATGGCTGATGTGATGAACCGAAACGAACTTGGTTTTGGCGCAAAGAAGGCGCGGGCCGCTCGATATATTATGGCGTGAAGTTGTAGTTTTCAAAACGAATACTAGAAGAATGCGGCTAATGATTGTAACTGCCTTTTCCCAGCAGTTGGCTGTATTATCTTTTGCATTTATCGACTTTTATATCCGTTTCTCAGGGGCGGATCTAGGGGGAGGGTGCAGGAGGTGCGCATTCCCCCCCCCACCCCCCCACCCCCGAGATGAAGCCTTCTTCGTATTCGCTTTTAAAATTTGTTCACCTCACCGATCAGTTACGTCATTCCTAAGAGGTGCATCCCCTACTAAGTAAATTCCTGGATCTGCCCCTGTTTCTACTATATTACCCCCTGTACTCACGCTAGCTTAATGAACCGGGCTGACCAGGCAAACGCGATTACATGGGAAAATCTCAGCCCGGTTAGCCGGGATCCCGGCAACGCGATACCTGGATCTCGGCTAACTTTGCTAGCCCGGTTGTCATGTAATCGCAATTTTTGTTGCGTTTAACAAACGTACCAAGATCCCGGCAAACTGACACCAGCCCGGCTCATGTAATCAAGCCCGTCTGCCTTTCAATGGGCTTAAAAAAGCACGCACTGCTCAAGCTTAAAATAGCTTGCCACTGTGAAAATACGTCTCCTTAAATATGTCGACTGGTAATGCGTCGTTAGCTATGTTTTGGCCTTCGCTGTCCTTGCTTTGGTGGAGGTTAGTGTACCACTTGGAACCTTTATTTTTTCCATCTTTCTTCCTTTGGGATTTGAGATATAGATTGTATTTGTAGGTTGGCGTTCATTTGAATGTACCACGTAAATGTTCAAAAATAGTAACTGGCCGAGCAGAGTCCAGTCCACCGTAATAAAAAAGATGGCCGTTGTACATTTTACACAATACCTTACGAGCCAAACTAAGCCCACTATATATAGAAAGATATGGTTTAATGGCAGTCGTTCCTATACTAACAGTATTGCTCTTGTTGAGTTTGAAGGACTTACAATTTTTCTTTGCGTTTTTATACGCACTTAAAGAGTTTTCGTGCGCAAAGCACTATAGGTAAATATACCAGTCGCCATCTTTTTCCTTACGGAGGATTCAGGGGGATTGAAATCGGCCTCGCTTTCGCGCTAGTCCGATTTGAAAAATTACTCGCTCGATTGTTTAGTTTCGATCCCCTTAAATGTGGCTTTTCCAACACAGAGTACCCAGACCCCTCGTATCATTTGACTCAAATCCATTAATTTGGTCCCAAACGTCAGACGTGTAACGTGTAAAGTCTCATAAAGCGCTCCTGCAATTTCCCGAACCATAAGCCTTTTGCCGTCCCCACCCCACCCCAACTCCCCCTCCCCCCCCCCCCCCCCCAAAAGAAAAAAAAAAATTCCCACACGCCGATGACAGCGAAATCATCGCCAACCTAACCTGGAACAAATGTATTTCGTATTATAGATAATTGATGTGTCATTTCAACAACAATTACTGTATTACACAAGCAGCAAGAGGGTAGTACAAAACTTACTTGACGAACCGTTGCCAGTGGCTGTTTGGTCCCCAACGGAAGTGTTTCCTTTCAAACCATTATCTACCTTAACATGATTCTGAAGACTCATTGTGACATTGTGAAGGTTATCTTCTGCTTGTTCTAGTTCGCTCGCTGTTTGAGTGTGTGCATGGCTAAGATTTTGTGTTGACTCGAAAAAGTTTAGGTGGGTGTGTGGAGTTTGTGCTGGCATTCTTGGCTCGGTTACTTTTCCATGACTAACATTATCGCCTCCTAGGTAGACGTCTTGGCTGGCGCCAGGTCCATTTATCTCATGTTCAGGCAGGTTTACTGTCACGGATACTTGAGATGGTGAGTAGTTCTGTTTTAATTCTTCATTTGGTGGCTCATCATTGTTTCCGATGCTTATTTTTGTCTTTGCTTCGCTGGGTGTTTTCTCTACAATGAAATAATATTTTGTTTTCCTGGCATCAGTTTGACCTGTGATTAACAAACCCCGAAGAAAAAGTAGATTAATATGATCACGAAGATCTTACATAAAGGAGTAAGAAAAAATAATAAGCTGTGGTTGTCGAGGTAGACTGATCTCTTCTACGGCAGAAACCAAGTGAATATTAAACGGTATGCATGCACGAGAACTTTAAAGATCGATAATACTGGCGAAAATCCGTAGTGTGCCCTCCGAAAAGATTCTGGGAGTGTTGAGCGTCTTTCCTGAAGACCTTCCCTAAATAGCAGTGTTTCATTTTTAGCACAGGAAGCGAAATGATTCGAGTATTTCCAACGACTGGAGAAGCCCCAATGGGGCTCTAAGGTCCTTGCGAATAGAACAGTAAAATATTACCATATGTTTGCTTCCCGTTCCTACCGAGTTCTTCTGAAATTTTTCGGAAGCCCTCTTTCAAGGCTGCCTCAGAATGTGAAGAGTGAACTTCAACCACGACGCCACCGTCACTTCATGACACATAATCTTGACATGACACATAATCTTGACATCACGCTTGGTCAATAACCCATGCATATATGCCGGTTAGATATAGCTAGAGATACGTTTTCAATGTTAATCTGCTCCAGAATGCGATTGAACTACTTGTTACCGCAGCAATTTCACGGAGCGACAAAAAGTTATTCCAGCAGATAGGATTTTATCCTTTCCCTACCGTTTTGTTATCATTTTGTGTTTTGTCTTAATGGGGTTCTCAGAAAGGTGTTTTTTACCAACAGGTTTTTTCATTCCTCGACAAAATTGTTTCTTTCGTCAGCCCAATGGCAAGAACAATTTTGTTCGTACAACACGCAGTAAAATCTACTTCTACAAGAAACAATGTATCTTAGTTCTCACCGAAAGGACTGGAGCTACTGCTACAGATTTCGTGTTCCTCGATTGAAGAGCTTTCTTTTGAGCCAACACGTTCCTCTATTTGAGTCAGCTCGGTTATCGAGAAAGGGACAACATCACCTGACTCATGAAGAACATTTGCCTTCTCAGACTGTATGCCATTTCCACCAGGTGGAGTCATTGGCGTTGCAGTAGCTTCCATTTCCTTTACATCATGTTCTTCTAGGCAAATCTTTATTTCTCTTTTTGAAGAATCTGTATGATTTTGATTACCATCTCGTCGATATCTCGCAAGTCCACCGTTTGAGGGCGTGATTACCTGAGATGGCTCATTTTTCTGTTCATTGCTTCGCTTTGATGGTTCATCTGATGGTTCATCATTTTTACTGACGTTAGTTTTCGGCAGCCCTTCACAGGACGTTTCCTCGTCTACAAACAAGACAAGAAATTTAGTTAGTAAAGCCGATGCTAGCCGAATCTCCCATAAGCGATCACCCCAAGCGTCAAGCCTTTGTGGTCGCTTACGCGTTCACTGTGAGTCATCGTTAACTGATTACTTCGGGCGCACCCTGTCTAGGAACCTCGAGATTGCCCATGTTAAATAAGTTGCAGTGTCTTCATGCAACCAAGTACACGCAAGAACTCTCAAGACACTTACTCTAGGCCAAGCCCCAATGGGGGCAATTAATATGCACTTTGCAGCTAAACCATCAAGTGACCTGCTT
>JAHPZR010003016.1:0-2500 GCA_019787425.1 Platygyra sinensis | reverse complement strand
TAATAAATCATAAACGATGTATATGGAAGCAGCCAATCAGGCAGTTGTATTGCTGACAATCATTATTTCGTTTCCATGCGATTGCAGTATGAAGCTAGTAATCTGTCGAGGGTGTACTCACCTTCACAAGAATCTCTTTCAATTCTGCTTCAGACTGCATAAGAAACAGGGTCTCATCCTGCCAGACAATGACAAAATCTATCAGTTTTGTACGAGTATAGTTGTCGACTTGCTGTCATGAATCGAGATAAAGATTCAGGCACCCAGCTACGCCTATTAACGATCTAATGATAAACTTAGGGCCCACTGATTACTGTGACTTTTCATGAAACGCTGTTGCGACTCAGTTTAGCGTCGTCGATGATTTTTTGGATTTTAAGTTAAACAAACGAATGATACGGATGTATCACAACCTTGACTGACTGGCGCGGCAGCATTTTAAAGCAGTTACAAAACCAGAAACAGGAAAACCTCTTAAGCTTGCGGCAAGGCATTTTCTACCGGCTGGGCTGAGAGTTCGACAGTGCTGCCTATTTCCAATACTAATGTGATAATTTTATCGTTAAAATAAATTGTAACTAGAAATAACACAATTACCCGCAACCAATTTTCTTTGAAAAATATCTTTAGGTTTCGACTTGTTTCTGAACCAAGTCGAAGGTCATCCACGGCAGCAAACACATTATGGTAGTCAGGATCATCTGAGGACGGTCAAGAGAAGCAATATTTCAGAACTGGTTTATAGTTAGCTTGTGTGTTTATCGAGTTATGGCTCTGTCTTCTCGAGTTCTAAGTACAGCCTTAATTCAATAGACCCAGAGCTAAAAGCATGAACCAGTATCATTTCATAACATGACCCGCAATCAGGGTACGTTTTTGGCGATTTTGGGAAGGAGACCCTGAGAACCAGCTTATAACAACAAGTTATAACGATAACCACGATAAAACAGAGCTTGATACAATTTTTCTGCAAAATCCCCCAGGTCGGCCAATTTTTGCTCACTCGAAGTGAATTTACTGATTGTCTGATTATTGACCAATAGGCCTTGTCGGAAGTAAAAGCAAAGAGGAAGTGCCTGTTCGCCTACCAGGCCGCCCGCCTAAACGCCTAATCAAAGCGGCATGCCCTCTGCACGATCCGGTCGCATGGTACGGAATAAATTATGCTGGGACGCAAATAACGCAGTACGACTTCCAAAACAAAGAAATTCTTAAGAGTCCAGCCCGTTATTTGCGTCCCACATAATTTATTCCGTACCATGCGACCGGATCGTGCAAAAGGCCTATTGATTATTATAACGGTTGGTATTCCGAGAGCATTCAACATACTGTGACTGGGTATTTCTTCTAGGGATATGGAAAATAGCATAAAAACACTGAAATGATGGGAAGAAACGTGGCCTTAAAACGTTGCTATAACCATTACAAAGAGCAGCAAAGATACGTTCACAAACAAGGCTTAAGTGAATGTAATATTTGCACATGACATGACTATCGATATTTATCACTACTAGTAGTGACCAAAGATTATGGATGCGTTCCACGCCGTAGCTTTACTATAAATGCCTTAAATGATTTCACTGGCTGACTTATCTTTAAACCTCTGGCTATTTTTAAAATCACCATTTTTCATCAACAACCGAGGTTTACGGACAGATATATCATAGAGTCAAAGTTCCTTGCCAGTTAAGGCCGTGATTCCTCAGAAATAAAAATTACCGATGAATTTTTTTGAAACTTTCTATGCATATGAATGTTCCCTACAAAGCACTGTTTCGAAAACACCATATTAGCAAAAGAGATAACTATTTTAACCTATAATGATTTTCGTGAAAATATTATAGATCAAGTTAAGTCGGTTTGATTTGAACGTAGAATGTTGCGTAGATCACTGACCAAGTTGAAATGAATTTTGCTTATTGATTGTGATTTTATAAAAGACATAAGTTTGCAGATGGCTTGTAACGAAGACAATTGTTTCCAAGTCAGAACGATATGCTCTGTTTTTCTCTAAAATGCATCTCTTAGAATGACTTAGTTCTTAGTTGCCGGCGTAGCTGCACTTTCAATCGTGTTTACTAGCAATGTTCTAATATGTGGTAAACTCTCTCTTTACGCACACCTACACAGACGCCTAGTTTTGGTCCCTGCAATCCATTTTTCAGTTATTTTACTATATCTCCTCTCTCTACAAGCCAGTCGCCTCTCTATAAAGGCAAACAGGTGGTACCAGTCCCTGTGGCGCCCGTCTTAAAGAGAGTTGACCGTCTACCTTGCCTTTTCCTATGGCCTACCTGCGAGAGGATGAGAATTCCTATATTGAACTTACCTAAATCCGATGATCCTTCCTCCTACAAAATTGAATTATTGAGTTAGATTTTGATTTGCCTTGGTTAAATATAAGAATCAATAAACAATACATTTAAACAAGAATGTTTTGTAAAAGCTAAACCGCTAGCACGAGGAAACCAGTGTTAGTTTGTCAGCAGAGGTAACTGTA